>VZTV01075752.1:0-21190 GCA_013400875.1 Anhinga rufa | reverse complement strand
TATATATATATATATAAAAACACCTTCCACATACAGTGGAGATGTAAATCCTCAGAATAAATCACATTGACATACTTTTGAGTTTCTTATCTCTCCCATATTCATTAATACATCTTGACTAAAACTCTTATAGTGTCCCAGATCTCAGAGGACCTTCAAGTAATTACAATAAAGAAAGAAAATTAACCGAATACAAAAATACTTCCTTCTTCCTGCCCCAAGACCCTGAACATAGTTATTTTCACATAGTTGGAAAATTCAGAAAATTCAGTAGGACTCATTGTAAGATTGCTCTCTGAATGTATACATTTTGTTCTCTGTTCCTCATAAAAATGCAGTAGTGTCACAGAAAGGACAGTGTGTACTCAACACTGTGCCGCCTGCTCATAGGTTTAAAGATCATTAGGACTGTAGTGAGAGTTGTATCCTGTTGCAAAGGCAAGAATCCAGAATTACATTGACCCATGCAACACTTCTGGGCTTGAAAAAAGCATCCTTATGGCATGTTAGGTCCATAAGATATGTTTTAAAAGTATACTGAAAACATGATCATCTTTCTCTCAGTTTCCTCTAGAGCTAGATTCATAGCTATTAAGAATTAAATTGTGAATCTCTTACACATTGAGAAGTGCCCCCCCATGCTTTGCCTTACTTTCCTGTAGGGGTCAAGTGTTAGTGGACTGGATTTTTGCCCTGTTGCACAGGTGAGATTACCCATGTGAGTATTCAGAGATAGGAGTGAGATGTTCATAAACCCTGTCCTAAAGGAGCTGGGCTATAAGCTACTAGTTCTGTTAAAATATTTTAAAATCATTCCTATTTTAAGGTATTATGTTCCATATGATGTCATGTATTCAGTCCACTGACAAAAAAAATAACACTTGATTAATGAAAATTTTAACATATTTTTGAAACTAGCAGATGTTTGGGTTCTGCTGTCTCAGAGGTGTCTGGAAGATGAGAAGCAAAAATTAAGGGCTACTAAGTTTGCTGCAGATGTCCTAAAATTTACAGGGGTGAAATGAAATTCCCGTTTAGGTTTTGGGCTCTGTGTATAGAAAAATGCCCCTGATGCCAGGCAACAATATTTTCCATGCGAGTGTGTCATTCTTTACGGTTGCATACTGTGTCAGCATTGCCGATTAAATGTGGTACACAGTGGTAAAGTGCATGCAAACTGCTGCCGAATGAGGGTCAGTAGCCTCGGCCATGTCACACTGTGCAAAGCATGCTGCACTTATGAAACATTTTCTCCTAAGACAAACTTTCTGTATTCGTTACAATTTCCCTCGCAAAGCAGTTAGCCAAGCCTGTACTCACATATTTCACTCATACTGTATTTGATTTACATCAGCTGAAGGAAATGGTAATGTGCAACAGTGACTCTGGAATTTAAACAGAAACCCACAAGGGATCTCCATACTGCAGGCCAACTTCCAAATATGGGAGAAGAGAAGCAGCCGTAGTAGCCTGGGAAGCCATCCTCAGCACAGCGAGGGACAACATAGTTGGGAGTGCATGAGCTTCTTGGAATCTGTTCAGGAAGGTAACTGCTGTAGTGCTTTAGTGAGAATAAAGGAATGAAATACAAATACTGTGACAGCAGAGAGAAGCAGTGTTGAATGTTAACAACTGCCTAGGGCCTGAACAACAGAAGTGCAGCTATTTTTTTCCATTCCATTTTTCAGTATGTAAGAGTGCAATGAACCCAAATCCAAATGCGTAACCATACTCTGCCAATACCCATCTCTTGGGTTTGCAGATTCATCAGGAAGACTCGTAAGAAGAACATGCTTGAGAAGATGAGTGGGGCTTGCTGCCAGGTCTGGTTGAAATTCTGCCGGAACAGACCCTCTGACCAGAACTAAATTCACCAATATTTACACCCCACGTTCTGCAAATCCTTATTCAAAGGCTTAACAAGAGCCTTTAATATACATTTAACATAGGGAGGACCTTTACAAAAAGCCCCAAGAAAGTAGAGGATCAACAGATTCCAGCTACTAGCTGGTAGAGTCGCTTGTATTTAGCTGTTGCAGATTTCCGAGGCTTCTGACTTCCGCAAGCCGTGGTAGCTGTGTGTCAGCCAGGTGCATAGAGAAGCCGTGGCCCACAGGCCGGAGGAGAACAGAGCCAGCCCAGCAAGGGCAAGGCTGACAGAGTAGAGGGCTGCACAGTGGTTCACATTTCTAGTGAGTCACTGTTTACAGAACACTTTGTAAATGGTGCCCTTATTTGCTGCTTTATAGACAGGGTTTAGGACCTTTTGATAGGGTAAGGATAAATCTGGCTTTTAGAAACAAGGAGAGCGAAGCCAATCTCTTACAAATTGAAATGCCATTAGAAAAGCCCTCTTATGGAGGTGGCCTTTTTATAACAGAAAATAACTTGTAGGCTGCTTTCCCTTACGCATTGTGAAAGAGCTGTGAATTTTCAAGAAAAATAGCTCAGGCTGGAACGGCTATGGAAGAAACAGGGTGCTGCTGGTCCTGGGGGACTCTGTTAAGGTGAAGGTGGAGGTAGAAAATTCTGTATTTCTTTTCAAACTTTCTAAAGGAAGTATTGTGTGTTCTCTTAGCAAGAGAGATTTGATTGCACTGTGTTTCAGACTTCTGAAACTGACTTTGCTGTCTGAACAATTGAATTTAAGTTCCCTTAGGGTGGTATATATGCAAGCATATTATTTATATGTCATTAGGCAATAGGATCAACATTTCTCTGCAGGTTCCAAACAACATCTTGTGTGCCTTCATGCGTTTTCTCTACCACTGCCACCAAAATAAAAATACTATGTGCAAGTTGTAATGGGAAGGACTCCTAAATTTCAAGTCACAAGTTTCTCAAGTTGGGATTGTAACATTAAAGTTGAGTCATAGTGATTCAGCTAACCTGCCATCAGTGAAGGACTCAGTAGGAGTGCTGCTAAATTCCACCATTAGTTTTCAGAGCTGTCCGAAATAGGAAATGTTGCAACTTTGATAAAGCTGTTTCTGTCTAACTGCAGAAATTTTGTACTTTATTCTGTAAGATGGCATTGCTTTGGCTGCTGTTTGAATGATGTCTTTTACCCCTCAAAAGGCTTAAACCCTACTGCCTGATCTGGTTCTGCTTTTCACCTTCCATCCCTGTACATAATCATGGAGTCCAAAAAACAGTTTGCAAAGATGTAAAAGGCTCTCCCTCGCAGTACGTGCTTAAACTGCTCAGTCTTTAGTTGGAAGTTAAAAAAATAAATGTGTGCTATCCATTGCTGTGAATGACAAAACAAGGGGGTCTAATGTTAAGTGCTTATTACTTCCATAGAGATATATTTTCACTATATCGTCATAAAAATGTTATTGATTCCAAAAGGTTATATGGAACAAAGTTCAAAAGTCCAAAATGTTCAAAAGCCATTGAATAAATTCACAGTAGATAATCCCGTTGGGGTGGGAGTGGTGTCCCACTTTGGTGTCCCACTTTGGTGTCCGGGTAACAAGAAACTTCAAGGTGATGATGTGCGCTACAGAAGTGACTTGTTGTCTGCTGTTGCTGTTACTTCCTCTTTTCTGTGTGACTGAGCTTTTCTTCTGCTAGAATTGACTCATCTCTGCTACAACAGAGACACATACTGTATAAACAGAGCGCTGTTCCTATTTCACAGTTAGCAATGATGTGAGAGACAACAGAATGCGTGCTGCATCATCATGTCCTGGCCCTATGGACCACCGTGAACAGGGACCCGAGAGGCACAGCTGCGGGTCGGGTCATGGGGTGGGCTTGCATCTGGTTGTGTGCCGGAGACTGCCTGCTGGACTAACTTCTAACTGCCACACGTGCTTCTAGTGCTCAGAACGTGTGCTGCAAGAAAAAAAAAGTATATATATTCCAGATAGCTATTTGTGTACTCCCATGCACCTTATTTACGTGCTTATGGCACACTCTGTGAGACAGAATCCTTGCATCTCTTTCATATAAGGTGGGAGTAAACTTGTGGCATCTCTCTTCCAAAAAAGAAGCCTGGAAACAGCCTCCCATGGCTTCATGCAAACCTCTTCTCTTTCGAATTTCTAACTGTCTCTAACTAACATAGCCTAAAAATTCCATGTGTCTTTAATTAGGTTTGCATTTCTCTTGGAGACTGGGAGAGAGGGCAGAGACAACATAATGCAATAGGAACCCAGGGAAAATTAGATCTGAAAATGAGGTAAGGAAAACAGACTCTGAACAAAGGACTGTGACAGAGAAAATTTCTTTTAGGAAAATCATATAAGCATTCTACAGACAGGACTGCTTTGAGTATCCAAGAGCTTTCAGGAAGGGAGGAGATTTTATTTTGTCCATGAAATGACAGTGAGCCTAGACTTCCTTTTAGCAAAGGAAACACGCCTTCTGTATTTTAATTTCAAAGTAATAGTAAAGGAGAGGAAGAATATGGGTTTAAACTGAAGCAAAACTTTTTAATAAATCCCCCCACACTTGAGTTGATGCAGTTCATGCATCCACAGCACAAAACCCTTGGGAGGTCAGCTTCCTTCAGCTCCTGTAGGAAACCAGTACTTCTGTAGCTTTCAGGAAGAGTTAAAAATAATATCACTAAGTGTATTTCCAAATGTGACTATCAGCAGGGAAGGCCCTATGCTGTGCTAGCTGTTGTCAGTAAAGCTCTGCACAGGCAATGTGTTTCTGAGGGTTAGTTGTGGTACTTGATGGCTACAAAGCGCGCCGCCTCAGCACAGTTGCTTTCTGAATCTTGCAGCAAAGAGAATCCTGGGGATAGCACAGTAACTGTCGCTTCTGGACACTGCAGCCTAGTTCTCCTTGTAGTTGTCTAGTTGCAAAATACAGGATCAACATCAGTTCAATATCTGAAGTACAAGGAGAATCATAGTTCATGAATTTGCACAGCTCAAACCCTAAAAGCAAGTACTTTTCAAGAGGTTATAGAAAAGGCTCCAGAGCTCCTGGTTCCAACAGTCTGGGGACCCCTTTGATTGCATGTTGAATGTCCAATGCCAAGATGAGATATAAATGTTAATTGCCACGTGTTTCGGTAGGAAGGAAACCTGCCAGTGCAAGAACAGATGGCATTACATGAGGGCTTTCTTGCATGAAAAGCAGAAGAGAGATTAAGATGTCCACAACAATGATCAGCTGGGGAACACAACAGATAACATAGTCTGTGGATTTGTAAGCTTTACTTAAGAAAATTTCTGTCCCATTCCACACTAGCAAACAAGTGTCATTACTCTTCTTGAAAAAAAAAAAAGTTAATTCAAAAAGAGCACTAGTATTACTTTAAGAAATAGTAGAGAGGCCTGTGTTTACTTTTTTCACACAGCCTGTAATAGTGGGTGCAAACAGTTAAGCTCAGAGATGCTGGGTGAGTGTGAGACTGTGGCCTTTGCATCAAAATCCTGCAGATCATACTGAGTCATGCAGCAGTCTACACCACTGTAGAGGGAAGGAGGAAGTGTAAACACGCCATCCTGGCTGCTGCCATTCTGCTCTCTCCATTGCCCACAAAGTGGGAAGGAGTAGAGTTGCAACCCAGGCCTGACCTTGGCTGGTGTCTCTAAGAGAACATTAGGAAAAGAGCAAATAAAACTAAAAACAAAACACAAACAAACGAAAAACCATCTTACCCACAAACAACCCAATATGCTGAATCTGCATAGCTTAGATTCTGCTCAGGCTCTCTCCAGTCCCAGACTGGAATTACAGGAGCTGCATAAAGGCAAGGACTTGGGAGGCCCAGGAGTAGAACAAGAGGGAGCAGAGAGAGAACTCCCTGGTAAATGCAGGGCCAGCAGAACAACAGGTGCCAGAGGCCAAGGGTTGAGGTGCCTTGTCACAGAAGAGCTATGTAAAGCATCTTGCCCAGCACCTGTCCGTATCGTCCCAGGCTTGGTTGTTCCGTGATAACATCTAAAGCTGCCAATATATATTAAAAAAAAAAAAAAAAAGAAGAAAAGACAAGACCAGACAAGAGAAGATTAGAAAAGAAAACGACCACAATGATAATGATGCCGTTCATTTGGAAAGAGTCATTTAGGAAAGATTGAACTCTGGGATGAGCTGAGACAAAAAAAAAGGAGTCCTAAGGAAAGAAGTAGCCATTACAATAAAATAATTGGGTTTTTTTACTGAGAACAACATAACTTAAAAGTACATGCAAACATAAATTAAGTTATATTCAAAATGGAGATAATGGCCTACAATCAGCTTTGAGCCTGCAATAAAACATGTTACATACTCTTAAGTTTCAGCTTACTTTCACCTTACATTCGAATGTATGGACACTGCAGGAGCATTCCAGGGAATTAACCATGCAGCTGATAGTACTGCAGAACGGAGAACTGTGCATCTTCTCTGCATATCCAGCATATGGCTCCCCCACCCCACCCAGAATCAAAGGAGTTTTGTTTCTTTCTACAGCACTGTTTCCCCTTCTGCTCTCTGTAGGTTGAATTTCAAGCAGGGCAATACATGGGAAGCAAGGTAGCACTACCCCCCTGGCCTGCAAAATTAAAGAGATGGCAGATGACACCTTAGAAATGTATTTTCTTGCCGTTGCCATGGTCAGAAGTAAGAAGTAATCTGGCACTACGGCTTATGCTACTGCAGACGTTTCCGTATGCGTGGAATGCTCCAGAGCTTCCTGAAAATCTCCAGGCTGTTTCTCTTTTCTCTTTATTCATTCCCAGCTGGCACCCTACAGCCACACTGAGTTCAGACTTCTTAGTATTCCAGAAGCAGACAAAGATACTTTTATTTGATATAAGAAATAGAAAGTACTTCCTATTAACATTTTCCTAGGAGCACAAATACTTACACAGACTTTTCATAGGAAGGTAGCAGTCGTCATATAGGTCATACCGCTAATCTGCCAAGTCCAACCAGATTGTGGCCAGTCCTGACACTTTCAGAGGACGATGTAAGAAACCCTGCTTAGGAATTCCCACCCAAGGTAGGAGACTGGGGGTGGTTTCACCCCTGTGATGTGGCAGGGGATTTCTCCTGTTACTTTTCTNTGTTACTTTTCTGGTAGCCTGAAAGGTTGAGCAAGCTGATTCCTGCCATGAAATAGTACATGTTGGGTCAGAATTTAGATGCATGCATTCCACTGCATATGAAAATCCCACTAGGATAGCCTTTCTTACAGGCTGCGTGATTCACGTGCTGGCAAAATGACACTCAGAAGTATTTGGACTTACAAAACTGCTGAGCTCGCAAAACTCCCACTGTAGTCTATAAGAAATACAGATGCAACACATAATGACTTGACATTATCAACAGTGAATACTCCTTTCTTTCTCCTGACAAAAATTACTATTNTATTAAGTAACTGAAAGTATTGTTCAGCAGTAATAGTACTATCAATTTATCTGCTGGTAGGTTGATCTCCCTATTTGTGGATGTTCTGTTTTCTCTGCAAGTAATGGTATTACTTATATCTATCGATGCTCTTTGCAAGGTCATTCAGCACTACGTATCTTTCAAAGGAGGGGTTAGATATTAGCTAATGTCTTTCTTTTGAGGTTGGCATGGAGTACGTCCTTATTTTAGAAAAGAAGGAACTGAGACTATTTAAAACCAAACTTTTTTTTCATTCTTTAATAGTGCCCGGAAATTGCTAAGTCATATTTTTAGGCTTAGTCTGTGGATGCTTTTTTTTTGACCCATTTGAAAGCAATGTTTCTATGTGCTTTTGTTTTACATGTCTTGACATGAACACAGTAATTACACAGCTGAATGTTGATTGCCTTAATGTTAACGCACTCAGATGTGTTAAGAGGTGGTCTCAGAGCTAGCTTCCCAGTTCAATGCTGTTATGGCTTTAGCCAGTGGTGTTGGATACAGCACTGAATTAGCACCTGGTTACACTGTTGGTTCTCTTCTGCTGATTCTGGATATTCTAAGCTAATTCTTTTAACTTCTCTAACTCCAGTAATACACCCAGTCGAGCATCCACTCTCTTGAATTCTTAACCTACATGTTAGGTTCCAGACAGAGATGATGTGATACTACTTATGTCTTGACAGTCTCTCTTCCTCCACACTCCCATTCTTGAAATGTTTGGCATAGTTATAACTTCCTTACCTGGGGATGATTTATTTACTCAATGTAAACCATACTATTGTAAGACTTCTGCATGTCTCAAATGCTTATAGGAACATTTGAATATGTGGGAGAATACTTAATATTAGCTACTGGTTGTATATACACACACAGAAAAAAAGCAGAGCTCATACCTCAGTCTTTCATAATTTCTACATAAGCTATGATTTGGCCCAGATTTCTTAAGTACTTAGCCCAGCTTTGTGAAATTTTATCCAAGTCCTAAGCATGCAGGGAAATATCTTTGCTGAAATCCTTGTCTCACTGAATTAAGTAGCAGAACTCACACCTATTTTACTAGAGCAAGGACTTTACCCATGAACTTCAAAGAACTTATGTGACCTGGAAAAAAACCCACAAACTTTTTTCCCTGTTTTAGCATTACCGAGCTTTTAATTTTGAAGAAACTTGCAGAATTAATGCAACAGAATTCTGTGTTTAGGTACGTGCACATTATTCCCAAACACTTTCAGTCTAGACTTAAACTCTTGACAGTCCAGAGGTGCTCCTGGATATTGCAAAGGAAGCTGTGAAGCAGAGCAGGAGCTGCCCTTGGACTGTGTGCATAAACACTCTGAATGTTACTTAGTCTGTTTAAATCCAACTTCTTGCAGCAAATAAATTGCTTCTGCTACACGAGTTCCAGATACTAGCTCAGCTATAGATGTGGTCAACAGTGTTATACCACAATAAGTAGTGATATGGTAAAACATAGTGCAGAGTCTCTGCTAGCTCACCCTTTTTGCAGTGAAGTGATTAGCGAACTGCACAGAGGTTGGTGTTTGTGAGGTACCTTTGCGAAGGGCCTCAAAGGAATAAGTAATGTATGGGAGGCTTTATAACTATGATGGGAGTTGGGAAATATCCATTCAGTCATGAGTGTGGTTGATGAGTTTTAACGTCTTCCAGAACATCTTCCAGGGTCTCCAGAGCTTTCAGACATGCTGGGAGATGACAAGCAGCTCATATGGGCCTCTGAGACAGAATTGAGATAGTCTGTGACATTCCAACATGCTTTTTGGTAACAATAGTCTGTTACCATTACAAAACTGCTATTAGCATTCTCCTGAGAGGTGACCATATCCCCTTGGTTATGTTAAAACCCCTGATAGGAAGTGCCTCAACTGCAGCTGGGGGCAGTGCCACCCATTTGCTAACTCTTTTACCGAGTTGTCACAACGTACAGAGTAGAGCTGTAAACTTCTCCTAGCAGATCATTTATCCCCCATCCCCTAGTAATTCTAGGAATAGTCTGCCCGCTTCATGTGGGACAATATTCATTTTCTATTTGCTGAAGAACTGGGCATACAAAGTAGCACTCAGAAGGCTAGCAGAAAGACAGGTATTTCTTCTTGCAGTGGAAATTGTATATAGTTGCCATGAAAAAGTCAGTAGGCAGTGTAAACTATGATTTTATTTACATATGTCATCTGCAAAGACAAAGGTCTTGCCTTTATTTGGAATTAGGCCTGCAGCCACTGATGTAGTGGTTTTTGTTTGAAGGCTGGAGTGTTGCTTTTAGCTTTTCCTTTTGAGAGGCATAATTTTGTCTGCTTATTATCTGATGAAAAAAACCTGCTTTCATTACATCAGTTTAGGTGGTTTTCTAATCCTCAGTAATTCAAGAATTCAACATTACTGACTCTAAAATTTTGTAAGTTTTCTTCTTAGCCTTACTATTACTACTAATAGAGCGCTAGTTCTTGAGTTCTCTAATTATTTAATGCCATGCAAACTCTTAAATGAATATGCCTAATTCCCATATCTATTTTGGGGAGAAAACCTCAGAAATGGGGCACTCTAAAATCCCAGAAAGTAGTTTGAGTCGCAACACTTAATTACAAAACTACATGACTTTTCAGGAGCTGACTGACCTTCTGTTGTCCCCATTAAATGTGCTGGTTTACTAATGTATTTAGTTTGCATTGGGCTAATCTTTATCAGTGGCCTGTACGGGCCTAGGAAGGGATTCAGAATTTTCTTCTGTTTAATGCCAAATATTTTTGTACTGTGGATAATGTCTATAAATCTGTTGCAAAGGAAGTCACTGATACTCTGATTACTTCTGAGACTTAATAATCTCCGAGATGGTGACTCCTAGAAAATACCTTACATAGCTTGGGAAATGAGCTTTTCAGAGCAGGATGCTGTAGTTCATAAATATGAACTCCACTTTTGCAGGAGTTCCTGGGGTTGGTTGGGGACTTGAAGGTTCTACAGTGCTTCCCTTACTGAGAACTGTCGCTGAAGCTGTATCACCCTTTACATCTTCAATTTAAACCGTGTGATGGCGGAAAGCTAATGGCTAAACTTCTGTAGAGTCAATCAATCATCTTTATGATGGTTTTTGGAAATATTTCTTTGAAGTGTCAGGTCATTTGGTGGTTTAATACAGTTCCTACTTTCTAAAGTACTGTTTTAAAGTGCAGTTGGACTCTGAGAAGGGATTATGAAGTGGCTTTGGAACGCTCTGTATGTGCACCTTAGCAGCTATATCAAATCTTATCAGGTTATAAATAAAATGCTATTTCTGACAACTACTGCTGCAAATTCTGATTAGAAAGTGAAAGCCAAGGAGTGTTTTCTTCCTGCTCATTAATTCCTTGCAGTAAAGAGCTCAAGTACATTAGGAAATTTGCAACATGAGAGCCTTTGTAAAGACTGTCTGTTTGAAGCCTTGCTAGCTATTCAGGAGCCAGATTAAAGAGCACTTTCCCAGAGCGGCATACAATGCGCAGGTACTATAGGAATAAAAGCAGAAGATGCCACATTTTGTCGCCCATGTTCATAAATCTGGTTTGGAATATTCATTAACAAAACAAACAAACAAACAACCCACATAAAAACAACCAACCAAAAAAACCAAACAGATGTGCCTGGGTTTAAATCGGCACTTTCAGAAGTAATGAAACTCTTAGTATAGAAAGAACCAGGTGTCTTTTGCTCAGGAAATTGGCTGTAGTGTATTCAAACGCAAACTTAGCCCAGTACCTGGCTTGAAGCTATCTGAAATAGAGCATCAGCAATGAGGGGGATGTTGCAATTTAAATTTCATACGACACTGAGTTATTACACAGAATCCCCAGATTACTACAGTCTTTTGAACAACCATTGATTCTAGCAGCATGTGTAGACAACTCACCAAATGTTTTGCTCCAGATTTCTTGTAAGTGTAGTGCATGCCTATTGCAAGCTTCCTCTTCTTCAAGACCACCGACTGTTGTAACAACACGATACAGTGCAGTTGGCAGTGCTGTTCTGTATTTCTGAAATCTGTAAATCCACACTTGCTAGCAGTTATGCACAAAATAGAAGAAGGCCTCAAGAATAGTAAGACTGATGAACATTGCTATAAAACAAAGTCAAATCCAGTTTAACAGCAGCTAAAGCTATCAGGTTTTGATGATCAGATGTTTTTTACTTTAGTGGAAAAAAAATATTTGGGATCCTGTAGCATCAAATCCCAACTTTTCATCCCCCTAAGTGATCTGTGCAAATACTTTCCGTGATCTAAAATAAGACAGGCAGACCGGAAGTACAAAGCTGCTGTTTTTCTGTGGGAAACTAAAGGCAGATTCAGAGTTCCTTGCATCAGGCTTTTTGCATAGTTTATTTGGAAAGACCTGGATTTCAGTTGTTTTGTCAGTAAGTCATACAAGAAGAAAATTCATTGAAGTGTGATAGTTACATGGAGGAGAATCCCTTTCCCCCCCGCTCTGTTTCCCTCAGCCTTTACTGGCTATATAATTGGCACATGCACAAATGAACTCTCCTGCCCCTGAGAAAAGCCTTGGGGGAATAGCTCCTAGAGATATTAAAATTTCAGTTTGTTCCTGTTTTCCTTTATCTGTTGACAGAAATATGATGCTTGCACCTCTCTCAGACTAATCTATTAAAGAAGCTTTGCCAGGGTTTGTTGTTGTGCTTGACATGTATTGACCCTCTGAAAGAACATACATATCAGTACTGAATTATTTCTGAAGTTTTAGTTGCTAATTTTTTTCCCTACAACATTAAAGACTAGTTCAAAGTCAGGAATGATCATCAAATAGCAGAGACAGAATAGCCTGCAGTCCCATTTGGAAAGCTATGCTGTCTTGATACCAGTATCTTGGCCAGAACGTTACAGGCTGGAGCTATAGTGTCTCTTGCATGGGAAAGTAGATTATTTATCTGTCACAGACGCTGTGTCTCACAGTGGTTGCACGTTATTTTTTGTGGGGGGACACACAAAATGGAAGGTGTGGAAATGGGGCATCTGTTAATAATTCCTATATAAGTGCCTTGGTTGGTACAGTGATCAGAGCCCTTGAGGATAGCTCAGGAACTGACTGTAATTCACAAGACTTGGCACCACACAACCCCTCGGTAGGCCAGAGGTCTTATATGGTGCTAAGACCTTGTACTGGCTCTGTACGAGTGATGGATATCAGCACCCCCACTGTGTATCAGGCTGAGCAAGTGTCAATGAGGTCATACTGCTAGTAACTGTAGAGAACAGTATGTGTAGGAGGGGAGAGGGTTACGTCCATCTATTGGTGCAGTCTCTGCTTTGTCGTGGGGTAGCTCCTGAATTGTTAACAGTGAAAACTGCCCTCCATCTAGTTTCCTGTCTTCCTGGCTGAATTGTATACAGCTAAACTATGCTTTGCCTAGTGATTTTCTTGATTCTTGCTGTTGTACATTGCTAGGAAATTTTCTTGAGCTGCCATACTCCCTAAGATAAATAAATCCTTCTTCCCACTCTCCAGCCCTACTTTGATATGGAATCTTTTATGTCAAAACCAAAACATTTTAAATTACCTTTCATAGCAGATCTCACTAAATGGATGGTTACATATTGCTATGGCCCTTTTTCTGTATAGTTATATACAGTATTGTTGGGGCAGGAGCAAGATGTCATCATGTGTTGCTTACCTGTACTGCACCTTTTTTCTGACTCCTGCAAAACAATACTAGTGCTCAATTAGTGCACAGTTACCCAAAATATTGCAATTACTTTGTCTTACCTCTCAATGATAATGGCAATCTTTGTATTAACCAGAATCACTGCCCTTAATATGTTCCCTGATATATAACTGCCATGGTTTTATGACCACAAAGAGCCAAATAATGTTTAAATTCAGGCAAATTTGATTCAAGGAATTCTAGAATCTCATGACATAAGGCTGAAAAGGCAGAGAATATTATATTAACCTTATGAAAATTAAAAAAAAAAGTTATTTAATTTCAATTTAAAAATTGTAAGTTGATAAAAGTTTGAAAAGATGGGCACAAACTGGGAGCACAGTACAGGGAACAGCTGATTTTGGCTATTGTTTCAGTAATAATCCCTATGCTTAATGATGATGTAGTATCATGATAGTTAGGGCAATAGTAATATCCTTTAATAAATAATGTCCTGCAGTGTGTCCATTCCCTCCCCCTCTCCCCCTTTGAAATCTTTCACAAAACTAGTGCAGGTAACTTGAGAATAGCCTGAGAGCAAAACTTGTAATGCAAGGACACATGAGTAAATTCCACAGCAATCAAAAAATGTGACTCTCCCAGTGATCATTTTTATGACCTTGTGACCAGCAGGAGAGAGAAGCATGGCTTAAAGATCGCTAGGATGTCTATAGACTGATGCAAGCATTTTCCTATCTTCTCGAAAGCAGAGCCTGCTGCTCCTATTCAGTGATGTCTTCCTCATAGTGACTTATTTCTTGAGATGACTATCAGAGTATCAGCATTTCTTTCAGGTAGAATAAAAGTCTGAGAGTCCAGATTTTCAGCTCTGCCACTGATGTCTGTATTACCAGATAAGTCTAAGCCTCCATGGCTGAAACAGGTTTAATTTTTACACCTCTCAGAGCAGTGAGTCACATCTTGGTTCTGTCCAGTAAAGCACATAGAGTTCATCATGAAATACAGAGTTATTTCCAGACAGGGCCCCTCTCTGAAAAATGTTAACAGGTGGAAACCCTAGCAGATAAATTAACGTCTGCTCTTCAAGAGAGGGTTATTTTTACCGCCAGCCTGAGTTTGGTGAATGCAAGTGTGCCATGCAATGATATACAGAAAGCATTTATAGCTAGAGTGCTCTGGACCTGTCCCTCCCCCACTTTTAAAGCAGAAGAGGCAAACAGTCTGATGATGTGTGTACATTTGTGTATTCATAACACCTACATAAGGAGATAATTTGATTTCTAGGCACAGAATTAATTTGATCACACAGAATGAGAGAACTGGATCATGAATAAAGGGCACCCAACATTTTTCAGGAAAATACTGCTGCTCTTTGTGGGGTTACTGATCTCAATAAGGTTACAGCCACATGAACATATCTAGAATTTTCATATGTTTATATATGAGAAGATATCTAAGGGAAAAGGCATTTTTCTCCCTCCACCACTTTTTTGCTTGGGGAAATATTAATCTGTAGCTTCTCAGAAAATCCGTGCCTTTTTCCCAGTGTCTAGCTTTGTCTTTCGCACTTGGAGAAATTTGCATACCCACAAAACTGAGGAATTTTTATGCAGAAGGTCGAGCTGGTAACTGGATGCAGTAGTCTTGTCTGCTGGCTGCTCTGCTGAGCAAGAATGAGACCTGATCACGCGTGGAATTTCCGCTGTCTCAGCCCGAGTGGATGGGCAGTGCCCTGCATGCTCCCCCCGGCCCGGCAGCTCTGGCCATGGCTCATCATAGCAACTTCAGTGCCTTTGGCACCACTGTCTCTCTGCTCAAGCCCTTGAGGCCCACCAATGTCCCCTGTGTGCGTAGGATAGCGGTGTCTTATAAAAGCACAATACATCCCTACAGTGTTCCTGGCAGAAAAGAGTCCAGCTTTATCTGGGTCCAGTTTTATGGGGAAAAATGTTGGGGTTTGTATTTTTTATTTTAAACATAATATAAATTAAATATCTATTATGTGTAAATTACATTTACAATATATATTATTATATATAATGCATAAAATACATTAATATAATATATATTAAATTTTGTATGTACAAAAGTAAGCCCGGAACAACAAGGTAAAATGATAAGTCGCATTATGCTATAAACAGTTTAAGTTTAGGAATGAGGAATTCAGTAGTGAATCACCTGAACTCTCCTTCCCACTTACAGAATATATTACATGTTTTTAGAAAATTCTGCATTAGTAATACTATAAAATTCTGCTTTTATTCATGGATTGCATTGCATATCCACAACTGAAAAAACAGAGGTTGTGCCCCCCACATGCTATTCTAGCTAGGCCACTAATGTCACATATTTTAAGAGAACTGCTCTGTGTATTTTCATTTCTTGGTCTTTTCTGAAACACCCAGTATGAACGCCAAATAGAGGCATGTTTTTGATGAGTATCTGTTCTCTAGAAACTGGGCTGAGAGCCACAGACTTGCTTCCAGTGAACCACCAAAGCTGCTTTTAATTTGATGACCTAAGTTGTTGTTGAATTTGGATGAACTCGGACAAGTTTGTATGTGAAAGTGTCTGTCTTTCATTGCTAATCCTTTGAGCTATTCAGTCCTTTTAAATCCTCTTCTTTTTAGGCTTAAAAAGGCTACATCTCTATCCAGACACTTTCAATGTTCTGCTTTCAGGACTTAAAAACACATTTCAAGGCTCTTCCTGTATTTAAGATGATACTGATAACTGCAAATAAATCTTTTTAGCAAAGATGTTTACAACATCAGCCAGCATACAGTATTCTTTTCATTGAGGTATATAGATGTGCTTATTTAACTACAATACATGGCTTGCATATTTTTAAATCATCTTTTCTAGGAAAAGACATATGAAGCATGTAGTCAGGTTACGTGATGTCTTGCTTAGAAAAATTCTCCACCACTAAAACATCACAAAATCTCCTTTCAGGAAAGGAGAGCATGTCGTGATTTTCAAGGTAACAAAACAAGAGATTGGAATATAGGACAACAGCAATGATCTGGAATAACATGCCTGAGTTCAGAATAGTCAATGCTTCATATACATAGGCTTTGAGACAGGGGTAGAAAGAAGTTTCAAGTCATGGGCTCTCACATGTTGAGCACACTTTGACACTGAGCCTTCTTTCCAAACTTAGGCTCTTGGAGGGGTCACCATTGCTGTGCTGTCACACTGGAGAGAAGTGCAAGTTCCTCTAACCAAGCTACTTCGAGCTTTAAAGTGTCTAAACTTCTGAAAAATTACTTCCCTGTTTATGAAATTTTCTTTTTCTATTTTCAGTTCTTATTTAGTGTCAGGTTGAAACCAAGAACTTGGTGATTTAACAGGCAAAAAAGTGTAAGTAAAAAAAGTATGAAATCAATAACCTTATGTTTATTAAAACTGGTAAGGTTTATTAAACCAGAATTTCAGTGATACTTAGTGTCTTCTGAGAAAAGATTCCCCATCTCTATCTTTACGCTTATGAGTTGAATCAAGATGGTGATCATTAACTCAGGTAAATTTTAAGAAAGATAGATGTTGACATAAAAGGGATTTGTTTTCCTTTTTTTGCTTTTCTTGTTTTTAGTTAAAATCAGGCATATCACAGGACATAGTGTATGTTTCCATTAAATTCTCAACAGCAGAAGTTGCTGTCTTTTACCGAACAAATTACAACTTCTAGCTACTCATGGAAATCATTCTTAGAATACTCTTAAGGTCACGGAGAGTCAAATGTAATCAATCATCCTGGAAAATGGAGCCACGCAGACTCAGAGAATCTGAAATTGTCTGAACTTGTCAGCACAGGGAACTCAGTGCTTGCTTACTGTGAAATAAAAATGTTCACAGCTACTATAAGCAGTAGGAGATGGAAGATACTTAATTTTTCCTGAACTTCAAAGAGCATTTCAACAGACACTCAATGTTAAGTGCTCTACTCATCTGGTAAGGTGGCATGGCGGCAGTGCTACTGCCCTAATCTGATACTAAGTTACTAGGCAAGCATATTCCTACCTCTTACCATATATTAAAAAAAAGGTATCAGGAAGGTTTAGATTGGACATTGGGAAAAATTTCTTCACTGAAAGAGTGGTCAAGCATTGGAACAGGCTGCCCAGGGAAGTGGTGGAGTCACCATCCCTAGGGATATTTAAAAGACGTGTAGACATGATGCTTAGAGACAGGTTTAGTGGTGGACTTGCAGTGTTAGGTTAACAGTTGGGCTCCATGATCTTAAGGGTCTTTTCCAGCCTAAATGATTCTATGATTCAAAAATGGAGAAGCAGTTCAGCCTTCAACAGCATTTTTCTCTGGTGGAAGTCAAGAATTTAGGGAAATTACCCTTAACCTTTGGGAGACTCCAGAAAGAGCTGCACTGAACATGGACTTGCTTTAGTTTTAAATCGCTTCTCTACAAATGCCCCTCCTACTACAGTATGCAGAATCTGATGCTTACAAGTCCAAAAGCTACAATAGGCTTTACATCCCAAAACAGTCATCTGTGCTAACTGTCAACTCTATCATGGAGATTGATGCTAAAAATGTCGACACGTTCCTCACTGTGAAATATTTTAAATTAAAGAGAATAGTTTAGTTTAAGGCATGCTAACAGATGAAAACAAATGTCTGAGAAGCAGAGCCTGACCTCCCTAGTGTGTTTTTTTCTTCCTGTGCCTTACACCAGAAACTTCAGCAAAATGCTTCCACTTGTGACAAAGCCTCCCTTGTAGAGATGAAGAGGGAATGCCCCCATTTCCATGCGCCCTGGGGGGCTCTCTGAATCACCCCTGTGTTGCCTTGCCTTGCTGGCGCCCCGGCAGCAGCCTGACCAAGCGGAACATCAGATTTGTTCCAGGCGCTGCTGGCTGCCAGCACGTTGTAGGACTAACTTGTGAGGAATGTTCCCCTTGGCAGGCAGCCTCCTCCTGGCACCGGTGCCAAATGATATCAACCATAATTATTGCTATTTATGCTTTTCCTTGTTTATATGAATCACTGCTAAGACAGCTAGGTTATCCCAAGTCTTTGAACAGCTCGTACAGTGGGAAGCCTGACATTAGGTAGAGGATAATATAAGTTATTTTGAATTGAATCTACATTTTTTTGAGCTGAGAGATAAAAGCATATTCTGCTTGAGCGTAGAGCTCCAAATCCAAGAACTGCTGAGTCTTAGGACTCCAGCATCGACAATGTCTTGCTATGTGTCCTAAAAGAAGTTTCTTCATCATTTCCCTTGGTTTTCTTTGACTAACACTTTTCTCTATTTTCTGTTAATTTGCTTTTTGTTCAGCTGCTTTGAAACTAATGTAAGCAAGCAGGGCCGCATGCAAATAAATATTGCAGCATTAAGGATGATATCACCTGTATGCAATGGATCTGACTGTGTGTTAAACCCTGAGCTTCTTTGTGTGTTGGCCGAAATATATAAATAAAAATGGTAATTCTGGTTTTGGCTGAAACTAACAAACAATTAAAAACATAGCAATGACCCTGTGCTTCTATTTCACTTTTTCCAAGTAAGCAGAATGCAACTATACCAAAGAATATATGACATTCATGAGCTGGACACTGCTGTCAGTGCCCAACAGCTCTGATCAGGGTTTGCACTTCCAGAAACCCTGGGCATGCTCACTGTCACAGGCATTCTGGAAAGTGTTGAGTAAATCAGCTATGCATACACAGTAATTCTGGCATGTCCTAATAGCAGGTGACTTTACTGAGCAAGTACAGTGTCGTATGAACGCAGGCAGCTTTGATCAGAAAATCCCAAGCAGAAGTATATTTGTCTTTTTCTGTGTGTCACTACTAAAGCAGACAGAAAAATAAATTTTTGGTAAAAGAGAGAACATTGTATGCAGGGTGCTCCCATGTGGGGTTTTTGGATGCCTACCGTAACAGCACAGGCAAATAAACCTACTCTTTGGCACTGTAGAATAACTTTCTGCAGCACACATTGGCTAGTAGAGACTTCTGTGGTATGGTAATACTTGAAGGATGCTTTCAGTTCTAAACAAGGTGGATGGCAAGTGTTTTTCTCCACTTCTTGTTATTTACTGTGGGTTAAAATGGTATACACCTCTTCTTGCATTTGCACAGTGTTTAGTGCCTCAGCAATTATGTTACATAAATAATATTGCTCTTTTAAACTTACATAAGCTTGCTGAGTGTCAATAATGCTCATGGCACAGAGTTTAGGTTTTGCATTGCTTTTAACTACTACTATGCATTTAATTCTAAATGCAGTGCTTCATATTTCATTTTGCAAATGAGAAGCACCTATCAAACCTCACTGTTTATGATGGCAAACTTATGAAATGTACTATTCAAGTAAAATACGATGTTCTTTTAAAGTTCAGGATCTATATATTCAGAAGAGGGCAAATTCCAATGTGGGCATATAATGCAACTGTGACTGTCCCGAGATATGTGCATTTTCACCAGGTCACCCGAAGCCACATGAAGAAATAGGTTGTTAGTGTAGCAGACAGACCACGGATGTAAAGCGTCTGGAGACCCAAGAAAGCAAGGCACCACAACGACGTTATGCCATCAGAGGTCATGCAGCTTGTACAGAAATAGAAGGGTTGGTGACTTGGAAACAAGAGGCAGAAGGTTTGAGCTGATTAGGGACGCCGTGCCAGTGCCAGTGCTTTCTGCTGTCTTCAGACTGGCATTGTGTCAGAGCAGGCACAGTACTTATCCTGTGTAGAAAGACACAGGATATTGCTTAGTACGAGGCAGAGAGAGAAGTGAAAACATTTTGAGTGACACTGTGTAGGTGGCTCCCTCAAAGGGAAGGATATGGTAAATTTTTCAGTGTCTCAAAGATAAGACTGAACTCTGAGGAAGCCGCTAAGGCACTCTGAATGCACACACTGGGACAGCAAGCAGTCTCTCTACATCAGCTATGGAGGGTGCGTCACTGGGCGTCCTCACTCCCGGTGTCCAAAGCAGCGGTATCAGGCTCAGGTTGCAAAAGGTGTTCAAGCTCAGTTGTTTGCTGTCCTGACACAGTCCCTTAAATGTTCGTATTTATTCACATATCATGTTCACTTTATTCCAAACTCCAGTTAGCACAGAACTCTGAAAACACGGTTTTGTGGAGGACAGATGAGATGCTTTATTATGATGCAGTTGCAGAGTCAAGAATCAAAGGACTCTCTCGTGTAATCCTACCTAGAGATTGTTGTGATACAACTGAGAAATCATCATGTTTCATAAAGTACAGAAACAAGAAGCAGTCCATTAGGTCTGAGGTCATTCTGAATGAATGGATCTAGACATACTGATATTTTAAATATTAACCAACCACAAACTTGTTTTTAGTTGTTTAGGTTCCTCTTTCTTTTTTTTTTCTATCTTTATAATTCTTAGAAAACAAAATACAGCCACGGGAAGAATGGCAGGGAAGTAGTGGTTCCTTTGGTAACTACTACACTGAAATGTTATTTCTGTCTTTTCTCGTGAAGAAAAGGCTTTTCCAGGATTGAATTATTTTTTTCCCAAACCTGTAGTAATGTTTCAATTCAATTACCATATATGTTAAATTTCAGCAGTCGTCTGGCCCTCCCAGAACGTGAGTCTTCTGTTTTCCCACAGTTAACAGGTTACAGCTAAAACTCTTCCATATTTTAATTACTGCAGATCTATCAAAGTGCCAACCATCTAATTATGACTAGTTTGGGGTTTTTTTAATTGTTACTTTAAATGTTTTGCTTTCAATTAACTTTCCTCTGCCCTGAAGAGATTGCAAGGTCTTGGCTGTGTGGTATTATGTGTGGTCTGTTCAGGTGTATATTTTCCTTCGTAAGAACAGACTTTCTGCTGCTTTAGGCCCTGGATGTTCTCTGCTGATGGTTGCGACAGTTCTGAACACGCCAGGAAGGCAGAGGCCAGAGTGATGATTTTGGTTTACCAGTGTTTTTCTCAAAAGCCATCCAAATGCCATAGTGATGGATGGCTTTGAAATACACATTTAAGCTTATAAACTTGCAATTAAAGAGCCTCTCTCTTATGTCAGAGCAAGAGAGAAGTCTTAGAAGTGAATCATAGAAAGCCCGAACCAGCCACAAGCAAAGTTTTGGTGCATTGGCCTTTCTCACTTCTGCCTTTGTGGTGGTTCCCAGTGACCAGACTGTAATAGAATATAACTTTCCTTCCTTTCCTTTCCTTT
>VZTV01075749.1:0-15431 GCA_013400875.1 Anhinga rufa | reverse complement strand
CCCAATTCTCTCCCCCATCCTACTTGGGGAGGGGAGTGAGCGAAGAGCTGTGTGGCGTTTAGCTGTCTGCCAGGTTAAACCGTGACATTTGGATATTGGATTGTACTGAATTGGGCTATAAGAATAGGGCACTATTTCTGACTGCTGGATGTGGAGTGGTGCTGCAGGCGGCTGCTGCTCTTCAGCGTCTTCCCTCTCTGCAAGGAGGGTGCCTGGGCAAAGGGGAACTTCTGATCTAGCTGGTAAAAAGTTCCTTTGAGTGACTATATTTTAGCTCAGGCGTGTTTATCTTATTGACAGCCAGATTCTTTTCCTGTACACTTCACTTCAACGGTCTCTTTCTCAAGCAAAAGGACAGTTTACAGAAATTCTGGTGTCTGGCAAGGAAATAATTGGCTAGGAAGACAATGCATTTTTAAAAGAACCTGCTTGCTAACTACAACCCCTTTGCATGCTCCTCACATTTAAATTTGTATTTGTATTAACAATCTTTGTTAAAGAGTCTTACTAGTTGCATTCTTGTTTAAGTTTCCAATTAAGGAGGAGAGCTCTTCCTGCTTTGTAGCAGTCTTTGTACAACTGGAAAAAGCAATTTTTGAGTTATCTTTTTTTGATACTGCATGCTGTTAAGAACAGCAGTACAAGATAAATTTGAAGTGGTCATTAGAACTTATCCAAGGGGGCCTCTGGAACACGGTAACAAAGGTGCTGTTATTCATGCCTTTCTTTCCTGAAGCTCTGTGTACAACCAGCTAACCTTACAGTATCTGGGAGTTATTTTGAGTATAAATTAAACTGCAATAAGGAACTCTTATTCCAAGACTATTGAGCATAAACGGACCAAAATAACAGAAGGTACAAGTTTCACCAATTTTTGGTCTGTTGCCATGCAGTTGGTGAAGAATGTGTGCTGCTTTGCCACCAATAGAGCAACCAGAAAAAGAAGAGCTTTGCTGTGGCAAGCATGCCACCCACAAGTTTCCCTGATAACTTTCTGAGAGGTTAACTTTGTGAATAGAAGTACTAAAGAGATTTCTTTCATTATTTAAGTTTTGTTTTTTTTTAAATAACCAGATTTATAAACCTGCTGATAACAGTAAATAATCATGTTAAGAACACTCTGAAAATGATTCTGTAGAGTCCTTTGACTGACCACTGAAGAGCATTACAGGAAAGGGTTAGTGCTTTGTTTGCTGCTCTCTTCAGCATTGCTGTGCCTCTGTTCTCCAGGCACTCTGTTAGAAAGGTTGGGTATGCTTGAAGGAGTAATGAGGACTTTTTGGTAGGGGATAGTAAGTATAGCATTTGTGCCTCCACTCCCTTCTGCCTCCACTGGGCATGAAATGTCTTGTTCTCATATATGTTGCTTTAACAATGCATTTTAACATTATTCTACCTTTATGCAGAAAAGTTTAAGGATTGCTGTGACAGAACAGAATGACTTTTCACAGGGACCAGCCCTGTTGCGTGCATGGCCAGCACAGGCAGTATTAGCTGGCCAGGCTGTGTTGCCCTGCTACGCTCTGGTTATTACAGACTCCTCTGAACCAGGGACACCCATGAAACTAGCAGTGTCTGTGTAATTGAACCCTTACCGAAAACCTTGATATAATTCCATTTCCCAGAGGTTCTGAGGATCAGCTGCAGGACTGTTTCTGTACTTCAGATGCTTTTGGCTGTGTTGAGAGGTTTGCTAGTGGCCCTGCAGGCATCTCTGAGCCAGGGAAGGATGCTCCTGGTGAAACCTAGGGGAAGCGTGGGGCAGTATCTCTTTTTTTGTAAAGTCTCTATGTGTCTAGACAATAAGTGTTGTTAGTGTAGTGGGTTCCTAGGTCTAGATCTGCCTAGGTTCCTAGGTCTAGGTCTGCTGCTGTCCAGGTAGTGCGGGGTTGAGCAGAGGAGGCCTGGGCTAACCCACAGGTGCCAGCTGCTGTTTGGACTATGTGCTGTAACTAGCTTCCTCTTTCATTTCAGGTCCCTATTCTCAGTAAAAAAGAAGATGTTTTTGCTTACTTAGCAAAATATTCTGTGCCACTGCTGCGAGCGGCATGGCTGATCAAAATGACATGTGCCTACTACGCTGCTATTTCTGAAGCTAAAATCAAGAAACGCCAGGCCACTGACCCAAATATTGGTAAATAAACATCTCTAATGTCTAAATGCATAATAATAGATGAAGGGGCCTGCTCCTCTTGTTTGTGGTTTTGGTGTTACTAGGTGTCCAGAGAGGAATCTTTGTAGTGGGAAGGGGAATAAAAATTATTTTAAATCAGTTTTGCTTAGAAATGTGTGTCAAAGAGTAAAAAGAGCCATGCAGCATAAATACTGCCCTGTTGGCTGCTTCTCCTCCCAGCTGATTCCTCCCTGAATCTCCAGGCGCAGTATCTGAGGAGTTGACTGTGCTCTGTCTTCACCACTGACACTGGTCTCTGCAGGGTTGGCAGGAGTGGCAAAGGCTGTGCTAAGATATATGTTACCAGGCAATGAACAGAACTGCTAATTTAGAAAGCCTGGAATGAAATCTGTATTTCAAAGCTTATTTATTAGAACATAGGTGGCAATGTATTTATTTTAAATACTAACCTTAAATGACACTGGCACCAAGCCAGTGGGCCAAGCAGTGAACACCTTTAAAGTGTTCAAAGGTACTTTAACTATTATCAAAGTTGTAGATTTGCTCTCTCAATTTACATATGTTACCTATAGTTCTTCTACTGTCTGGAATTAATGTTTTTCTTCTTTGTCCTTGAAATAACTGTGCTCGGGACAATTTCACTGCTGTTTAGCTGCGTATCTGTACTGCTGTGAGAAGTGTCTACTGCTTCCTGCCAACTCATTCTGTTGTTTCAAGCTTTGCTTTGTGTGTTTTTTTCTTTTTTTTTTAAATTATTATTTGTAGGCTCACAACACTAGTTTTCACTCTGAGTTCCTAGTTAAAGACCCAAAAGTATATTTTCTATTTTCTAGCAAACATCCTATGTTTGTTCTTTGGTGATAGTTCTAAAAATATTTAAAATAAAAATATTCAGTCTGATTTTTAGAGACACAGAGCAAGGGGGAGGCAGCATGTGTGACTGGCAAGAAGGAGAAGAGACACCTGCCCAAATATCGAGTCAGGTTGTTGCCTCCATTGGTGTATGAGCTCTGGGAGGCTGCTGTGCTGGGATTAGCTTCTCTGTGGTGAGGTCAGTGCTGTTTTGGTGGGAAATTAGCACAGTTCCCCACTCCTCTTCTGACACAGGATGGGTTCAGGCTCCTTTGAGCTGTTTTGGCACTGCCGAGCAGGGCTGGGCGACTCACTCTCTCCTTCTCTCAAATTGCTGTTCTGTCCTTTGCACCAAGGGATGCTGAAACAGCCCCCCTCTCAAACCTCTCAGGCTGTGGATAGACCCTAGCAGGAGGCTTGGAGGAGGCAGTGAGTGCAGGCTGATTGCTTTCCTAATCTTTTGTGAGTAGCTCTGCTAGTGATCTTTTTCTTTGAAAAGATCATCTGTGGCTCTCCTAGGGGGACTGAAATGTGATGCTGTGCACCAAGACTGGGGCTGTTCTTTTGCCCGAGACATGTACTCGTTAGGGTGTAGTTAGAACAAACACTCTCTTTCTTGGTTGTTTGGGAGTTGTGGAGAAAGGGGGGTAAGGAGGAGGTGAGGAAAGCTAAGGTTGTTCACTCTGTTGTGATAAATTGATCTAGACCTAGTTTGCTCTTGCTGGGAGTAGTAGCTCTTTAAAACGAAAGGAATTTATGCTTACTGGGAAGGTGCAAGGCAGAAGTGTGCGTTGGCAGGGTAGGCAGGTACTCCTGGCTCTGCTTTGGGCTGACACCATGGGGACACCTGCTTCACAGCAAGGATGAATGAAGCCAGTAAGAGTGTCTGTGGGCTGAGGTTCCTGTGACTTTTATCAGCAAGTGTTCTGAGGTGGGTTACTGAAGGTTACATCCTCTCTCCAAGTGCCCTATTTTGCAAAGGTTATTGAGAGCTTTTTGGGAAGTAGTTTGCTGCGTGTTACTGAGCAGCCTTTGACAGTTCCCAAAGTGCTTTATATCTGTGGCTCAGGTAACAGAAAGGCACTTGCATTGTTTCTAACTCAGTGGCACAGAGATATTGGTAATTGTTTTGGGAAAATTATTGTCACATGAATGTCTCTGCCACGTGAAATAAGCTTGAAGAAGTGGATTTGGAATTGTTTTTCCAAAAGTGAGTGAATGTTTGAACTAACTGTAGTTAAACTGCTCTATGAAGACACTAAAACCCACTAGCTTCCTACAGAAATTTCAGTAGATTTGGATAGAAAAGCATTCAACGTATAGTCCATCTATGTTGACAGGGCTGCCAAGTTATAAATGCAAAGGGAAAAAAGAAGGAACACACTAGCTGAAGGCTGAGGTGGGTAGTAAACAGTGAAAATAATTGTGTGTGAGAGGGGTAGCTCCTGTAGCTCTGACAGTAAACAGGCTTAGGTTGTCAAAGCAACTGCATTACGTATTCATAAAAGAGCGTGCTCTTCTAAAATATGCTGCATGCTGATTAAATACAGCTCTGTCAGATGTTTGTCTCCGAGATATTAACAAATATCCTTGGTTGTTCCAGTTACTGTTAAGAGAATGCCTTCCTTACAATTCCTCTTTTCCCAAAGCTTTCTGTGTATGATCAAGCAAGTTTACTTTTGTTTACTAATTTCTCCAAGTTATGCTAAATACAGGATCACTGCTCAAGCAGAAAGAAAAACTGGTAATTTTTAGTAGTTTGTATATTTGCTGAACAGCATCTACTGATTTATCTAGGACAAAGGAAAGATAATAAGTCTTACTGGCAGACCTCTGCGCTGTGCTGGTCACTCTGACCTAAGAAACTGCTCCTGAGCTTTTGCAATCTCATCAGAGTAAAAACCTGGAGGAGTTGTCTGTTTCAGAGTGATTATAGAAAGAACAGTTTTATATCTCATTGCAAAGTCCCACTGAGTTTTATGTTGGCTATATTTGGAGGGGGAAGGAAGAGGAGAGTAAAGGTTCAGATGGAAGGAAGTAATGAAGTATATTTATTTTATCTATTTGAAGGCTGTTTTGTGGCCGAATGCTGAAATGGGACGAAGGAGACAGGTGATTCCCTAAAGGCATACCTTGTGTCAGTGCTTTTTACATCATGCTAAGCTAGCAGGCTACTTGCACGCTTGACAGTATGTGTGCTTTGAGACCAATGCACAGGAGAGTCACATAAGAAGCCATTAATTCACAATAGGGGCTGCATTATGCAACTGTGTGTTAATGTTCTAGAGGAATATTTTTGATGACAAAAGCAGTACAAGTTTGTTTCAGTTCTCACTGTGAAAGAAACCTTTTATCACCTGAAGTGTTCTAAATGTAAGTTTATTTTGTAGAATGGACTCAAATTATAACCAGATACCTTCGAGAGCAGCTGGCAAAGGTTGCGGAGTTTTATCATGTGACTTCCAGTCAAGGCAACAGCTCTGTAGTGATGCCTCAAGAGATGGAACAAGCCCTGAAGCAGTGGGAGTATAATGAAAAATTGTCATTTTATATGTTTCAGGTAATACTTAAGAAGTGCATGGATTTTTTTTTTTTTTGAGGTTACCATTCTTGGAAAGTTCAATTTTAGAACTTACCGGTAGTTTTTGTCATAAGACTTGCATAAATTGTAAATGCTAATTCATTTTAAAGATTTGCTAGCTGAAAAGGCTTTGATTTGCTTAGTGTGCTTGATTGTGATTGCAGCAATATACTCAATTATTCCCTCTCTTCTATATTATCCCATCTTTTAAGAGTGTTTTTATGATTGTAGATCAGGCTGAGGCTGCTGTGGCACATGAAGCCTCGGGTGTTGGAGTGGTGACCTGGCTATTCAGGTCCACACAGTGCTAGCACAGAACAACTCTCTGGTTATTTCTACCCAAGGACAGAAATAGCAGAAGGGTTGCCAGGAGGGAGTCCGTCTGTCAGCAGTATATCAGGCAGCCTGCTGAATCCCAACCGCAGAGATCATTAGTGCTGTGTGCAATTGCTTCCCTATCCATAGGGCTGCCATGGTGGTGGCTGGTTCCTGCATGTGTAGTGGTGGCTGAGGGTGTTGGTAACTCTGTGCTGACATGGGTTAATGAGAGCTAAACCAGAAATGAAATAAAACTTGTAATTACACACCTTCTTGTTTAGTGCTCCCAGTTAATATGTGATGTGTCACTTTAAATCCTTTAAGGAAGGAATGCTCGAGAGACATGAGTATTTGACATGGATACTGGATGTTCTGGAAAAAATCAGACCCACTGATGATGATCTTCTTAAGCTGTTGTTGCCGCTAATGCTGCAGGTACATGCGTGTTTTAAAGCCAAAATCAATATAAGCGTGATTCATACATGTTAAATGATTTTAATATTTTTTCTGGTAAGATCTTTATATAAAGATTTTTACTTAAGACATATAGGGATATATATTGCACAGTGCATGTGTGGAATTTATAAACACCTTTAAAATGTTCATGCTTCATAATCCTTAACTTGAATTGGTAGAAGGATTGTAATTGGTCCTGGAGGGCAGGTGAAATTTTTGAGACAGAAGTATAGATTTGCGTTTGAGCTGCTCTTTTCTTTTTTTTTACCTTCTGGACTCTTAAATATTTGAGGTGATCCCTTCTAGTTTATGCATGTCCAATGTTAGGTTGTTAATGAAAATGAATACATGGAGTAGACTGTGTGGTAAACTATGCATTTTTTTTCTTTTTTTTTTAACTTTCAGTATTCGGAAGAGTTTGTTCAGTCAGCTTACCTATCCCGCCGCCTTGCTTATTTTTGTGCCAGACGCCTATCTTTATTGCTAAACGATGGTCCTAACCTTGTAGCTGCACACTCTCCTCATATGATTATTGGACCAAGTAACCCTCCTCTGGCAGCCTCAAGTCCGACTGCCCCTGGTCCTGTGCTGAGCCCAGTACAGCTGGCCTGCTCAGATTTCCTCTCCTGCCCTCAACACCGTCCACTGGTGTATGGACTTAGTTGTATGCTGCAGGTAGGCCAATGTTTTGTTGCTCCTTGTGTTCAAGGCTATAACTGTTCAGTTTATTGGAAAAGAGTGGTTTTTGGGTGTGACAAGGTGTGCTGGTTTTGGTTTGAAATGTACCTGTGCCCACTAAAGGGTGAGGACTGAGTGGGTCTAGGGGGAGTGGGAGGGTGGATTCTCCATGCCGGCTGAGGTGTGATGGTAGAACCGCCTGGAGAAGCTTGTGCTGCCTGTGTGTCTGTCTGCACCTCTGCTGTGGGAAGAAGCGACTCCGCTGCCAGGGATGGCCAAGCCTTCCCTCTGTGATGGGATGTTTCTTGCTGCAGTAGTGCTCTACGTATCTCATCACGGTCCCCTCACCAGTGAACCTGCGTGGTTCTGCCAGCCCCTGTCTGCTGGGTGCAGCTGGACAGAAGATAGCACCATACTGACTCCTGCAGGCTCTAAACTTTGAGGATTTCCTTGCTTCTTCCAGCTTGTCACCGATGCCTGGTGCCACTGCAGGCCGCTTTGTATTGGTTTTGTCAGAATTACAAGCAGTTTATACTGCCTTATCAACTTCCACAGTTTTTAAAACTGGAACAGAAGAGACCGTTCACTTGTGCTTGTTGCTCAGCAATAGCAGAATTGTCAAGAGAGTAATTATTTTCTAAAAAAGGACTTGTATGATGAGCTACGGTTGTTTGCCTTCCTGAGTGCTGACCTGGTGAGACTTCCTCAAACCCTCCTGCTGTTGTCTGTTCAGTTGTCTCTCTCGGGATTGCACAGACATATCCTGGTGGTGGTACCAGGAGTATGTTGATGCTCACAGGATCACAAATTCACAGAACTGCTGAGGTTGGCAGGGACCTCTTCAGATGATGTTGTCCACTTCCTCCCCCCAAACGCCCGCAAGGCAGGGTCAGCTAGAACAGGTTCCCCAGGACCATGTCCAGCTGGATTTTTAACATGTCCGTCACCTCTCTGGGCAACCTCTTCCAGTGCTGGACCACACCCACAGTAAAAGGGCACTTTCTTGTGGCATGCAGCTCCCTCTCCAAGGGCTGCTGCTCTCTCACAGTCGTCGCAGTCCGGGAAGTCCAGAGCCTGGAGGCAGGCTGGGTTGTACGCAGGCAAGGCTCAGTTGGTGCTATCTGAGGAAAGGAAGTGGGAGAGTATCTGCATCCCTCTCTCTGCTGAGGGTGCGTGAGTCAGGAAGTTAGATCCTGTCCAGCTCTCAGCATGCTGTGACTTTTTTGCTCTTGAACATGGATGTGCCCTGGGAACATCAGTGTTGTCTCCATCCTGGGCTGCTGGGGTACGCTTGTGTACTCTGGCAGCTTTACAGCTTTTCTCTACTAGCAACACAGCTGGTAATCTTTCTGTTGATCCTGTACTATTTGGGTTTGTATATGTGTGTGTGTTTTCCCTGCTCTTTTTTCTACCCCTTTTTCTTGTGCTGCCAAGCAGGTCTAGAGGACAGCCTGGATTCAGATGAGCTCTCTGTCTTTTCGTAGGAGCATTTCTCTAGGCAATGTTCTTGCTAAGGTGCTGCTTTGTAATCCAAGTCTAGACTTGGGGAGCTTCCCAAGAAGTAATCTAGCAGCCTCAAAACTAAACATCTATAAGATAAATCAACTTCCACCATTTTAGATTATATTTAAGGTCTGACCCCAAAACACCAAAGCATTCTGCTTTTGCTCTGTACAATACCAAATGCTACAGGGTAATCGGTACCTGCTGACAAGCTATTGTAAAATGACTGTTCTGAAGCCTGTCAATGCAAAATCTTTCTTTTCAAGTACATCTTAAGTTCATGGTGCATTTAAATGACTCTTTTGTGCTTTAAAATCTTGACAGAAGAGTTGATTTTAATTAATTTCTTAAATTTTGATTTTTCACATGTAGCTTCTTTCTGTCAAGCTGAACACCAAAATGACTTATTTTTTCTAAAGCCCATTCACATTTCACAGAAAGGGTCTGACTGAAATTAACCTTTGGTGGTGTTCTTTGGTGGCGTTATGAAAGCAATACAAATGGGAATTGAACAGGTATGTATGTAAATATTTTTTTAATAATGAAGGAGGAGAATAATGTAGTAGTTGAATTTCCTCAAATGGATGTTTTAAAGTAATTGTGCATAGGCCTGTCTTTTTGTTTGTTTCACTGTAATAGTTAGACCAAAAGCGATTCTAGTCCTGTGGACTCTTATTTTTGGTATTGTCTATCACGCATAGAAAAAGAAATTACTTCTGTTTTGTACTTGCAGACTGTAACTCTTTGTTGCCCAAGTGCCTTGGTGTGGAATTATTCCACAAACGAAAATAAGAACGTTAATCCAGGCTCACCTCTGGATTTACTTCAAGTTGCTCCATCTAGTTTACCTATGCCAGGTGGAAATTCAGCGTTTAATCAGCAGGTAAGCTTTTTTCATTGTCCAATTATTAAACTCTGTTTTATATCCCAAATAATGATTTATGATCATTAGGACTACATCCAAGTTTAGATATTTCTTTAGGTCTAGTTTCAAGACTAGTGGTGTGCTAGTTTTTGATGACCTTACTTTGTACTTCATTGAGGTACTGATTTTGTGAAAATATCAGGAATTTTATTTACATTCAGATGTTTTCTGTTATTAAACTGAAATTACTTTAAGGTGTAAAATGGCAAATCAGAGGAAGCTTGGTGTACCGTATTGTGAGGTGTGACTTTTCAGACACACTGAAAGTTAACTTTTACTGAGTTGAATGTGAGGAAAAGACACTTTTGTCCAAGATGATTTGTAGCAGACAAATACATTTGAACAGAACATACTTCAGTTTGTTGTTCCCAAATGTAGGGAGTGTTGTGGAACACCATAGGGTACCTTGCTCCTGCTGAGAAAGCTGTCACAGCTTGAAATGAAAATTGAGACTTCCCACCACTAGCTAATTAGCAACTATCTTTTTTACAGGTTCGGGCAAAGATTTATGAAGTAGAACAGCAGATAAAACAAAGAGGTCGTGCTGTGGAGGTACGGTGGTCTTTTGACAAGTGCCAAGAATCAACTGCAGGTGAGACAACTCAAAATGAAACAAACGTTGGGAGCTGTAGGTTTACATCTGTTGTTCTTTGAGTATAATCCTGTTGCACCATGATTAATTCTAGCAGTAGATTTGACAGATGGATGTAATGCAATGTCTTCCTGTGTAAACCTTTTTTTTCTTTTTTTTTTCCTTCCTCTCTAACTCCCATCTCTAGGGGTGACTATCAGCCGAGTTTTGCACACCTTAGAAGTGTTGGATCGGCATTGTTTTGACAGATCAGATTCCAGCAATTCAATGGAGACACTTTATCATAAGATTTTCTGGGCAAATCAGAATAAAGATAACCAAGAGGTAATGGCTATATTCTCCTCTCGCTTCATAATCTGTAGACAATGGATTTATTTTTACTTATGAGAATTGTGTGTATGTGTATAATTGATACAAAATTCTTCAGGTCTACCTAATGTAAGCCTCATTTAGGAGAAATGATCTATCAAGGTTTTGTGGTTTGTTTTTTGGGTGCTGCCAAGTAAAATTCCAGATTATTTTTTGATAACTACTGTTACATCTGTTGTAGAAAGTAGTAAACTTTCTATTTAGGTTATTAAGTATAGTAAAATATTCTAAAACTACATACTGTTATGTTTTTTGCTATTTTTACCTGTGCTAGACCATCAGAGATCATGAAAAACTTTATCAGAAATCTTTAATTTTTTTTTTTTTTTGTGCAGTGCAGATGATAATGTCACTGGGCCTATGTATAATGTCAAACTCTTGAGTTTCCTTGGAAAGTGTTTGGGGAGAAGAAGAAATAGCCAGCTTTAATAATATACCTTGAAGTAAAATTTTAAAGTGGAAAGTATTAGTGAATCTGTCATAGCTGCTCATGTTAATGTTTTAAAAACGTTTATGCAAAATGGCTTGTTTTTTGAATACACCTGTTTTTTTGTTCATAACTATGTTCTCAGTGATTGGTGGTCATAATTCAAGACACTCTATTGCACAGAAATGCTGCATAATGATTGTCAATCAGCTTTTTAATGACTTTGCAATAAACAAGCAGAATATAGTGTTGTGAGGGGTTACGTCTAAAAGTATTTTCAGAGAGATACACCTGCCAACAAACTTTGTGAAACTCAGAACCGGTAGGTAGGAGTGAAGTGCTTGCCAGAGTTGTCTTTGCATTTCAAATACACTATTATGGTAACGAGAGAGAAATAGAGGAAGGAGAGCTGTTAGAGCAGGCAGATGAAGTTGTTGAAAGTTCTTAACCCTAATACTTGGATGAAATCAGGAATTCAACACACAAGTTTTTTTATATCTTTAAAAGGGGTAAGGTGTGATATGCTTTATTGTTTCAGTGCTGGCTTTTTGTTTTCATCTGCTTTTGGGGTCAGATGATGTGGTTCTGTGCTGTTGCCCTTCTGCAATTGTATTTGTATCTTTTTTCCTTCTCCCTGCCTGTATTCGAAAAAGTTTTTCTGAATTCCAGCTACAATTGTACAGTTTCTTAAGGCAATGGTGGTAGGGAGGCTTCTGAAAGTAAGGTGATTATTCTGTTCTTATTGTAGGTTGTCTGCTATTATTGCCTTTGTTTTATGGTACTTTATGACTTGAGGATGGGTTTCCTTGAAAACATGCATATTTTGGCCCCAAAACAGCTATCATAAAGATGTGCTCCCCAGTTCTAGGTACTAAACATTTCTGTGAAGGTTGGTGTAGTTAATTTGCAGGACTACCTGTCTTCTAATGGCGTAACATTTTACTCGCTGAGTAGGAATAAAGCATTATTGTAATGTAACTTTGAAAGTTTCAGTCTTACTTTACTGGGTCTGGAGCTGATATGAAATTAACCTTTTAAATTATCTGCAGCTTCTTAACCTCCTGTGGTTTTCAACGGTTTTCAACAGTTTTCAACACTGTTAGTTGTTTTGGCTTGAGCTTAACTTTGGGCAGCTAGACAAGAGGTTGTCTTGGGATGCTGAATGCCCGATTGATGGTACTTGTGCATTTTGACATTTGAACTTCCAAAGTTACGTTCGAGTTACCAGCGTAGTGTTGAGCTGCGTACCTCCTGGGCAGGCTGGTGGGTGAGCGCCCGTGGTGGGTGAAGCCCTGCCCCGTGCCCTGGAGAAGGGCTGCAGAGCTGCTCGATGGCCACTGGATGTCGGCCCCTCCCTGCACCGATTGTGCATCGGCTGCGGCGCTGCAAGGTTAAGCACACAAGGATGTTGCCACTGTTGTCTCTGTTTCCTTCCCTCTTAATAAACTTAGGCTGTTTTTTCTTGGCGGAAAAGGTCATAAATTATGAGGTTGTGTAATGCTCTGTTTTCAGCTGGCAATTCATGTAAGCCTGTAAGGACTTTTATTTTGTAAATAAGGATGTCTGCCTACTGACATAGTTACATAAAGCAAAATGTACTTTGAAGGACAGCTATCTACTACGCCTGTTTTGATGTAAGCCCAACTGGAACATGTTTGGAACCTATTTCCTGTCCATTTTTCCTGCTGGATTGCAAAACATTGTCATGACGACTGCAAATGATGCTAGTGCAAGTATATATGAGAATGGTGCTCCAAAGCACTGGGTGCACGCTGGAATGGAAGGAATGTGGCTCCTGCTTACAAAGAACTTGGGTTCTGAGAGAGACTGAAAACAGACAAATGTGCTCAGGATGCTGCTTTTATGCACACTATTGATTTCTTCAGAATTGTTGTAATATATAACTTGTGACTTCCAAGTGTCAGAGCAAAAGATGTGGGGGAAGGGACTGGAATGAGGGAGGGTAGGCAGGTATAGATGGGTTAGCTGGAAGGCCAGGTGTTCTGAGCCCTGCATGGGGGAAGAGTTGCTTTTCATGCTATGGGGAGATGCAGAGGGATGGTGCTGAAGGCTGGGATCTGGTGACGTTGGTGACAGAACATGGGGGAGTAAAACAGAGAAAAATGTGGCATGAGGGGCTGAGCTGTGGCCATATATTGAGTTTGAGTAGGACAAATAGGGCAGATGGATGGTGGGCATTGAAGAGAGCTCAGAGTTTGAGTGTCGTGTTGCATATGACAGAGGTGGCACGCTGAAGCTGTGTGAGATGATGTGATGTTAAATCCACATTTTGACCAGACGCAGAACAAACCCTCCATCCTTGACCTCGAGAGAGGCCACAGCGTGGGAGGAAAATCCAACATTTCTCCAGTGACTTGGAGAAGATTTAGCATGGAGGAGCACTGATTGCATTATTAAATGCTGCATTATTAAGCAGACTTTAAATAGGAGATAAGAATTGCATTGCAGTTTCTCACTGACTGTCCCTGTGTCTTAAGAGCGATGGTCCTTGTGTAATCCCATAGGAATAGCTTTGTCTGAGCCTTAATCATGGATCACAGCCTGGGTGCTCTTGAGTGGCAGGTTTCCTTACAGTCACGGGGCTTCCATCAGGCTCTGTGTAGCACTTACTATATCTGTCAGATTGATATCCCACAGAAAATGAAATTTTCCACTGAGTAATAGTAATGGACTATGTGAGTTTTGCAAAACAGAATTGGGCAGACAAGGGAGGGAACTGAGAGATAGGGAAGCATTTGTTTTATGACTCTATCCTTGAAGAAGAACTGAAACTGATAAAAGGGACCATCCTGCCTCAGAAGATACTGAAAGCTGAGTGATAACATATGAAGTCAAGGAGGACAACTAATTGGGATGTTTTGTACATGTTGATAAGAACTGAAACTAAGTGTCCTTTAGGTGAAGTATCCTCATTATTATACTAAAAATGATGCCTGTAGGTCAGAAAACCCCCTATTCAAATGAGCCCCTTACTCTCTGAGCATGCGTGGCAAATTTAAAGGGAGCTGTACCTTTTAGATGAATTTAGAAATAAAGCAATGAATAGGTGTGGGGGGGCATGAATATTAGCTGTTAGTAACACATATAACTATATAAGTCCCTTGTTTCTAGGTATGGCATGCTAGCTCTGTGGAGTTTCCACCTAGCACCCATCTATGTGCAAATATGAAATGAATAAAACACCTCCGCTCTGTGTGTATTATGGTGTTTTGCACACAGGGTGAACGAACCCACTTTCGGGAAAACAGTTTTGGTGACCCAGATGGGACCACTTTTTACCCATCCTCAGCTTTTTATCCATGAAGTTCTAAATGATAATAACAGTTGTTGAATTATTTTAGTGTGAAGGTCTGACAGCCAATAAAAATGTAATATCACAATTTATATGGTAAGAACGATGCTACCCTGTGGGTATGACCACGTGCACAGTGAGTAATACAAAGGACCTTTCATTTCTAATTCGGCATCACTGACTTGTATAGACTTTCTCAGTAGATTTGGCTGAGTAGGAGGACTTGAAATCTAGAAATCTATGACGTGGCATAAAGCAGTAAATTCACTTTCATTTCAGATGGTATTGCAGAGAAAACTACTGGCCTTGTTTATAGCCGCAGGTATTTTCCATCTGACATTTCCTTCACTCAAAACATCTCTTGTGCTTATCTCCAGAATGATTTACCTGTGTGGTGGTTATTGTGGAGGTATCTTTAAATAAATCTAGTAAACAGTTTGTATTGCTACCATACAGTTTTAAATGAGAGTAAAATTGTGTTGTCCTGGTCCAGATTTGGAACACTTTTGATTCCTCTCCACCCCCTTTTAAAGATCACTCCCTCTGAAGGCTTGAGTCAATTTGTGCAAAAATAGAGCCCTCAGAAGAGTGAGCTAGAGAATGCAATAGCGACTTTTTCATTATGTCTCTGAAAAACTCCTCTTTGGTTTCATCTGTCATCTTCCTGTGGCTTAAACCCACTCAACTCTCACCTAACTTTTGGTCTAGCTGTATTTTATTATCTATCATAGTCTTTCACAGGTACAACTAAGAAAGGGAATTAAGAAAGGATTTTTTCCCTTTTAATTTGTTTTGTTTTAGAATGGTTGGCGAGACTTTTAATCTTGTCAGTCTTCTGTGTAGAAAAAATACAATTCGGTTAAGTATAGCTTGGAATACACCTAAACAGTGGGAGGGATACCTAGTAAATGAAACTTCATACCAGTATTTTCTAGCTAGTGTGCAGTAGTAAGTGGATGAAAGGAGACAGCGCTTGATTTTTAAGGACCGATATTGAATTTCATGAAATTGTTATGTAGAGTCCTGAAACTTCATGGATATTTGTGCACCCGGATTGCTTTTAAAGTTTAGGTCTCTGAACTTGCATTTAGGTCTTGCTTCTCATGTTGTCTTTGAAGTCCAGCTGAATTCTTACAATGCCAAGAGATGTTTTTCATTTTAGAGTAAAAAAGTCCTGTTTCGAACTTGGTTCTCACGAATAGGGCTTGTTACAAATACAGCGAGTTAATATTTGTCTTTCTGAGATCACTTTGCTGGAAATGAAACAAACAAAAAAACCCAAA
>VZTV01075747.1:293-16799 GCA_013400875.1 Anhinga rufa | reverse complement strand
TTTTTTTTTTTTTTGGTCAGCCAGTCCACAGGAGAAAAAGATATGCTGTTTGGGTAACATAATAAAATTGTACAACATAGGCATCTAATTGGAAAATAGTTTTTCTTGTAGAGTGCCAGTGAAAAATGTGTCCTCTGGACCAAATTTAGTTTAGAAGGGGGAAGCAAGTTTGCTGTGTTGTAACATGAGTGCTTGCATATATACATAATGTACAGTCTGGTCAGAGCATTTCAGGTTTCCTAATTTGAGCAAGTTTCAATTGCTGCAAGGCTGCCCTGGTGTCTAGTATAGTAAGAGCTACTTGGTTATCTGTTTTCATCTGAATTATGGGACGCAAAGACAATGCTGGCATTTTCCACCAAATATGAATTGTGTAAGGATAAAACTTTCACGTGGAAAAAGTTTTACATAACATTTGAGAAGCACTTAACAATTTGGAAATGAATTACAGAGGCAAATAAGAAGCATTAAATTTCTTGAAAGTAACTGTGATTTGTGTCCATCCAAGTTCTGTGCTTTTCCCTTGTCCTTTCCTAACATAGACAGTACAGCAGAATCAGAGTTCAAAATGCAATCTTCAAGGCACTGCTGTAAGTAATACACTACTGAAAAAAGAGCTTTCTGTAGCATGACGTAAACCAATCATTCCAGAACTATATTCTTTCTTCCTTTTTTATTTGTTTGTGACAGAACACTTAAAGGAGAGGTTGGAAAACTATGTGGCTGGCTTACGCAAGGTGCGTCTTATCCGTGCAAATAAGCGAGAGGGGCTGGTTCGAGCCCGGCTGCTGGGGGCATCTGTGGCAAAAGGAGACATCCTGACATTCCTGGATTGCCACTGCGAATGCCACGAGGGCTGGCTGGAGCCACTGCTGGCAAGGTGAGGTTATGCTCGGGGCTGGTTTTCTGTCCCACTGCAGAAGGAGAAGAGATGGTTTGGCACACTTATGCTGTGGAAAAATGGCTCTTGATAGACATTTACCGAAGGTTACCACAGTCTGGTCCCTGAGGCGCTGCGAGTGTTTGTTTCCTGGCAGTGGGGTAGCGAATGGAAGTGTGGAAGATCAGGAAGTGGGTTTTTGTTTTCTCCCGAGGACCAGGCTGCTCTTTTTCTTCAGAGAAGGGAAAGTTTTGTTTTCAGGAAGAGGGATCCTCCTCCAGCTTTGAAATGACCTCAGGAGTGGCTACCTCTATCAGCATGGATGGTGGATGAGAAGGGCTGGAAAGATGCGTGCCCTGAGACATCCCCTGTTGCAGGGCAATGTACACATAAACAGATTGGAAGAGGAGTGGATAAACTCCATCTTCCCAGTCCTGAGCTAATCCATGTCTCTCCAGCTGGGAGGGAGATTTCCAAAAGAAGATGCTATCTTGAGGCGTGTGAGTCTTCCTGACTCTTGGTGGAACTTGTGTTCTCAAACTCCCCATGTCCATTTGAAACTTTATCTGGAATAATTTTTGTTTTCTTAAAATTGTCATATTTAACTTGTTTCTAAATTTCATACTGAATATATTCCTGGTAACTTTGGGTTAACTATGAACAGTATAGATGGCGTGAAGAAAGGAAAAGGGGTAAAAATCAAAGCATTAGCATGGTTTTACTGGCTGTCCTCTGAACAAACCAAGTAACTGTGGAGACAACGCTGTAACTTCTTCACTTCTTTAGCAAACCACTAGATGGCAATGTTGAGGAAGGATTTGGATGATTTTCAGTGTACTTAATCACCTCCTGTAAAAAGTTAGCCCTGGATGTGTCTTGGAATTTTTGCCTTTGCTACAAATGCAGACATACGTCTCTGAGGGGATGTTTGCATGGCATATTTCGACTCAAATTCTTGAAAGCAATACAACAGTGTTAGTGTTTTGCAGTACAAACATAGTTGTATTTGTAAGCCGCCTGTACATTGTACCATCTAGTTAAGAATTAACTTGCAGAAAAGATGATGGCTTTTCACTTACCTGATTCCTTTCATAACTGAAATCACGTGCCAGATACCTAATTTTTACTCCTTTTCCTTTACAGGAACAACAAACCATTTTTACATTTTATTGGGATGGGAATTTTTTTCCTCTGTGTACGTATCATTCTCATTGCTTTGTATTTTTGTCATATTGCTTTATGCAAGTGAGACAGGAGATAGCAATATTTGTATCTTGTGTGCTTTACCAAACAGGACTTCAATGGGAGATCTTAAAGAAGAAAACAGCTGTGTCACATCTTCCCTCTGGCAACAAGGGACCATTACATATTTAAGGCAGTCTTTCTGAGCTCAGACAATACTTCTTTAGAACTGCTTCTGTTCTCTGCTGCATTTAACCACAAGCTGCTCTAATTTCAGAGTCAGAGCCCCTCTCTCAGCCTGCGGGTTTTAAGCTTAATAATCCCATGAGGGACTGGTTCCCCTTGAATGACAGAAACATCAGGTCTCTTCCTTGTTTGGCAATATAATGTGTTCAGTTTTTCTTCTCCTCTGGAATACCCAAATCAGAAGATGCAGGACTAAAACAAGTACCAGCATCTTAAAGTCAAACAAGTCAGTTTTTCACTGAACTAACAGGAGATGTCTAAGACTAGTGCAGAGAAGATTGCTAAAGAGTGATTTAGGAGCAAAGCCTTAGCTTGAACTTGTGTGCTTGAAGTTGATCTCTTTTGGTACTGAAAGGCCTTTCCAGAAGTTGAGGTGAAGGCAAAGGATCACGTGTTTTTTTTTTGTAAGGGCAAATGCTTTTGGAAAGGAATCCAGAAAACCTTGCATGGTACTGAGAAATGGGAGGAAGGAGTTTATCTCCTTGCAGAAGTAAATCTGCAAGAAATGTCATCAGTATTCTTAGTGCAATAAAGGTCTCAACTATCTTTATATCAGCCTTGCTGATAGGTGTGTCATTCTGCTGTACTATCTTGTTTCTCCTTTTCATCTCCTGTGTTGTCAGGGTTTCTGGAGGCCTCCTGCATGTATGTTTCACTATTGGAGAGCTAATTCCTGTGTCGCATGTTTTTTTCTGTTTAAGCTCATGGCTTCTTTTTGAGTTACTGTTGTGCTCAGCGTAACTTTTTGAAGACGATCAGTTTCAAGAACAACCATGAGCCAAGAGCCTAGCCACCTTATTCATCCTTGCAGAATGATAGTCATGCTGCTTTCTAAATATCATGAATGCCTGTACAAAACAAAATAGATGTTTTTGTTGAGAATGCAGTGCTGGATGGGGCAGCCAAGCCAGATGCTGAATGTGTTATCTCAAGCCATCTGTCATACCTCACTTCCACTATCCAGGAAGATTGATGCTTGCCAGGTGCCTACAGCTGCGTCTACCCTGATGCTTCCTCCTGATGCATCCTCAGCGAGAAATGGGTGTTTATTCTTGTAGCTATCCTTTCCTTGTATTGCAGCATCAGTTGCAAAGGAGCAAAACTTTGTGTTTGGTATTTGTAAGCATTCTCTGTTCTTGAGAGTTATAGAGTTTGAGAGATGTTTCTAATGGAAGTCACCCTTTTCTTTTAAAATCATACTAGGATTGCAGAAGAAGAATCAGCTGTTGTCTGCCCTGTTATTGATGTTATTGACTGGAATACATTTGAGTACTTGGGAAATGCTGGTGAGCCACAGATTGGCGGATTTGACTGGAGGCTGGTTTTCACTTGGCATAGTACCCCTGAAAGAGAACAAAACCGGAGGAAGTCCAAGACTGATGTGATCAGGTTAATTTTTATGCATCTTATGAAACTGTGAATGTTATGAGTGCTTTTGACTTCACTTGGAAATGCCAGGTGGTGAAAAATATTTGAGACATGAGCATATTACTAAAAATTACATATCTTGTTTAGTTCCCCTTTCTTCCAAAATAGTTCCTGCTTACCATGCTCCTGAAAAAATACTGCTCTAAAAGCTGAAATGCCTGTAAATCTTTCATATAGAATCCTTACTGCACAAGCAGTCTCTGGGCTCTTGCAGGCAAACTCCCGTGGATGCTTACCAACACGTGGAAAGGTTGTAACTGATTAACTAATACTGAAGGATGTCCTCTGTGCAAAGAAGAGAAATCCACGTTGTAAAAAATGCATCGTGGTCAACAGTGAACAGGGGAAAAAAATTATCTACCAGTAAGAAGGCAAAAGTAGTTTCGAAGACTTTATCTGTGCCGTAGCGATAGTGGTGGTTCCTTGCTCTGTTTTCAGAGGTGAACCAGTTTGCCAGTTCTTCACTGGATGAAACGATACAGCTCTACCTACCATAGTTTCTACAAAGGGCTAACTCATAGGAGCTCATGCAGATGTCTTCCATGTGGGTTTTAGTTTTGTTTCATTTTAAGACAATTTGCAATCAGTTGGTATTATTTGTCACTCCATACTTGTCGTGGTTTAGCCCGGATCAACAACTAAGCACCACGCAGCAGCTCGCTCACTCCCCCCCGGTGGGATGGGGGAGAGAATCGGAAGAGTAAAAGTGAGGAAACTCATGGCTTGAGATAAAGACAGTTTAATAGGGAAAGAAAGAGCCACGCATGCAAGCAAAGCAAAACAAGGAATTCATTCACTGCTTCCCATGGGCAGGCAGGTGTTCAGCCATCTCCAGGAAAGCAGGGCTCCATCACGCGTAACAGTTACTTGGGAAGACGAACGCCATCACTCCCAATGTCCCCCCACTTCCTTCTTCTTCCCCCCAGCTTTATGACATCATATGATGTCATTTATGATATCATTTATGATGAGCATGGCATCATAGGGTATGGAATATCCCTTTGGTCAGTTGGGGTCAGCTGTCCCGGCTGTGTCCCCTCCCAGCTTCCCGTGCACCTGGCACAGCATGGGGAGCTGAAAAAGTCCTTGACTAGCGTAAGCGCTACTGAGCAACAACCAAAACATCTCTGCATTATCACCACTGCTTCAGCACAAATCCAAAACATAGCCCTATACTAGCTGCTGCGAAGAAAATTAACTCTATCCCAGCTGAAACCAGGACAATACTGTATTTTTAGGATAGGTAAAGTAAGAGTACAAACAATGCATCTGGAAAATAGACACTGTAGACAAAATCCTGATAGTTGAGGGTCTGCTACACTCAATTTGGAAGTTGCTGTATTTCAGTAGTGTATTGTAAGAAATGAAACAGTTTGGCATTTTTAACATCATGGTTTTGTTAGTCCTTGCTTTTTATTTGTAATTTGTTATTTTATGGATTACAACAAAACAGAATTCTCTCAGAATTTTCTCAGTCTTTTCTAGGTCGCTTATCATGGTAATGATACCCAGTACTTTACAAATATTAATGAACTTATCCTCAACTGAGAGAAGAAAACTTTTTTTTTTTTAATGGGAAAGTGAGGCAGTAATTTAGTCCTCCATATCCTCCTGGAAAAATGTTTCAACATAAGAGTAAATGTTTTTAAAGCCTTTAGTTTAAATATGATGCTTTTCTTCTCCACAACAAGACGACTTATCTTTAGCATGCCAAGGGGAAAATGATGAGGGATAAAGCCTCACAGTAGCCTGAGGACTGTGAGCTTGGCAAGTGTCTGGAGAAAGCAGCACTGCTGAGAGTGGTGTCACTGACAGCTGTGTTTGGAAAGACGAGATCTGGAGTGAGACAGAAGAGCTTGACTGGTTATGGAGTTTGGGTTTTTTTTTCCTTCTGTCTCACCTCATTTCTTTCTGTTCTTTGAAACAATATATGATGGTGTAAGACAGTGTTGCTTCAAAAAGATGGCTGGTAAAATTAGTTTTGACAGATTAAGAGTAACTGATTACTGCATGTAGCATTTGTTAATGTTTACCTCGGCAGCAATTTAGTAAAATTCAAAAATGTCAGCTGAATTTAGTTCCAACCAGCATTATATGTTTGGCACTTTAAAGAGGGTCATTTTCCAAGACTGTAAACAATTAGGAACAATAATGAACAAATTCAAGTTTATATATACGTGCGCATACTACCCTACTGAAAGTACATCCCCTAAGTGTGCTATCACTCTGGGCCTTGTGGTCTTCAGTGAGGATCCAGTTTTGGCCCCTGATTTTTCTTCCAAATGTAACAAAAAATTAAAAGAAAAACACAGATAGGCAGATCTTAGAAAGAAAAAAATCTCATCAGGGGCTCGCTCTATTTACTTAATTCTTTTCAGTTCATGTCTGAGAGTTTTTCCACTTGATATTAATGCATCAGGAACGTTGTTATTAATTACTAAAGCACAAAAATGTTTACTTACTACTTAAGTAAAATATATAAGGATACTGCACTTAGAATTTCAGGGCTGACTAAAATAATTCTGCCACAAAAAAACCTTATGTTCTACTATGAAGGTAAGAGGCGAGTCATTTATGGCCACTCACAAAGACACTGTAATTGCAACAATTTGTATTAACACAATGTTTATCTTCTCTGATTTCATTATTATTTTTAGTTTAATACATTCTGGAGCTCGTTTCTGAAACAATTTTTTACTACAAAATTAAATTTAAATGGCCTGATGATATACTACTTAACTGATCAATGGCTGACTGTTACTTTGTATCCAGAAAAGACTGAGAAAATGGAAAATAAAAATATTTTTGATTTGTGCTTTGTTAATTTAAATTTTTCACTTTTTATTCAATTCAGAGTTACTATTCTCTTTTATAGGTCTCCAACCATGGCAGGTGGTTTGTTTTCGGTGAGCAAGAAGTATTTTGATTATCTTGGTTCATATGACACAGGAATGGAAGTCTGGGGAGGGGAAAACCTTGAATTCTCATTTAGGGTAAGTGGCTCAATTGAAAGGTAGGGTTTTTTTTTGAATTTTTTTGTTTGTTTTTCCCCTCAGAACAAAATAAGTTACTTATTTCTTTCTTCATATCCTTTTAGTTAATGAGGTAGCTGTAATGTAAGCAAGTGTTAAGAGGAGAATATTTTGGGAGGTGTTTATATGAATCTCTTTTCCTTGTCCTTATGCCTCAGTATAGTTATGTTTTCCTTTAGAATAGCCATTTAAAAACAATTAAAAATGTCTTTTGTTTTGAATGCCAATATAAAATGTAAGTAGTGATATTAGTGGATGAAATTTACATTCTGTGGCTTGAAGAGGATCATTGGACAGAAACATTTATAATGCTTTAATGTGACTCTGGAGCTCTCACTGCAGTTGATGGAGCGAGCAGGAGGCAGCTGGTGGCAGTTACCAGTGGGATAGGACAAGCCAGCCCCTGCACTTCTTTAAGGCTTTATTCTGTTTTGCTTCAGGAAAAGTTTGTATAAATGTTATAGAAGGTGATGGGGAAATTCTCCAAGAACTGTAGAGCTGTACCCCACCAGAGGGTGGACCAGTGCTCAGGTGTGAGGCAGATAGATAGCTGGAATGGAAAGGATTTATGGCCAGGGAAGAGAGAAGAGATACAAGACAGTCCAGACTGATGAGCAAAACAGTCCTGTCCTCCTCAACTTCTGTTACCTGTGCTGCTGATGATTCCCACTGAGCACTGGCTGCCTCTGGTTTGCCCTGTATCGCACTTCGCTTGCTGAAGCAATCCAGTGGTGGTGTAAGAGGTAACACTGCAGAGCCAGTTTTGGCTTGCAGGGAGTTCGGAGCTTGGTGTCCTGGATTTCCCATATTTTTTCTGCTCATCATCAGGTATGCTTTATTGGTTATAGTTGCATTTCTGTGTGTCACTGGATTGTGGGACAGGAGGGTTGATGTTTTTGGTTTGTTTTTTACCAAGTGAGAGCAGATTTCAGGGATAAATGGTATTCTAATGTTACAAAACCACTTTCTTGAGAAAGGAGGTTTCAGCAGACTGTCTCACATGATGTCTGCCTGTTAACAAGAGAAGCATGGAGTCTTCCTGGCCACTGTTCCTGTCTCCTGCTGCCTGTAGTACAGATATCCTAGAAAAGAGGGCACAAAAATAAGGAAAGAAAAGGATTAAGGAGGATAATAGCACAGACCTAGAGCTGACGTGGTTTCTGTCTGGAGTGGGATTTCTCAGCTGGAATTGCTGTTTGATCTAAATTCATGACCACTTCCTTTCTCACATAGGAAAAGGTTTCTGGAGTGTAAATCCAAACACACAGCCCACTTATCTTGGTCAGTAAATTCAGCAGGCCTCCACCTGAATCTCAAAGCAGCTTATGCACCTCCCATCAGCTCTGTGAGCTTCTGAAGCAGGAGTCTCCCAGTTGTCTCCAGTTCTGGTGTAGCCCGTGTTGATGTGTATGTTGCAGTGGGTCCCTTCTTTCCACTGGAAAGGATTTCTTTTCTGTGGGGTAGTTGCTCAGTCATGGGGTCAGGAGCTATGAAATAGCTCCTGATGAAATTATTTCTATGCCTCCTTTTGAGAGGCTGTTCAGGGAGCCAGAGGTAGCAATAGATTGGGTTCATACTTGGGGGCCCAAAGAAATGATCATGCTTGTCATGAGTCACAACCCAAGGTAGGTTAAGCTGGAAAGCAGCCTAGTGGTGGACGCCATCCCCAGCTAACTCTGGCAAGGGAAAATTGTTTTTCTTACTGAGGGATTGAAAGGGGTGATCACAATGAGGGAGTCATGCATTTTTGGGTACAGATGCTTGCTGCCGTGGGGCTTGCTGTGCTTCTTACTTTCTTAGCTATGACGCTATTGCAGCAGACAAATAAGCAGAGACACGAGACTGCCAATTTAGCAGCAAGCTACATCGGAGAGCATGATGATACCTCCCACGAATGTTGTGTAACAGTAGCAAGCGTGTTGGATATGTGCATCTCCTGAGGAAGACTGGCTCTTGCAGGCACTTGTTTGTGTCTGCTAGTGCACATGCAACCAGACCAAGCACCTGTGAGGTGGAGAGGATGCTGCTTTTGAAAGTAGTACTATATGCTCTGCCTCTTAGCAGAAATTTGCACCTCTCCCATAGCAGTAAACCTGGAAACTTCAGCACAGTTCACAGAACTAGACATTACAGGATCTGCTTCGCATTGTTGAAATGTCTGCAGTCTTCTGTGACCCTAGCTGCCTCAGATTTGGTGGCACCAAAATGGTTGCCCCCTAACCGGTCAGAATTAGGGTTAGCACCGCCCCAGATGGCAGTGGTTTTCTCCTCTGAGACAGATTGTGAAAAGCCTCAAAGACAGCCCTTTCTGCATGCAGTTCTTGGCTTTCTGCAATTCATGTCTCACTTTTTGGGAGACCAGGGCTTGCAGACAGGACAAGTCTGACCCGTGCCCTTTACAACACAAAGTTCCCCTGCACTGGCTGCTGCTTTAGACCCAAGCTATCACTGCCATTGACCTCTACCAGGCTCTGGCATCAAGTCTCGTTTTTGAAGTCACTGGTTCCCTTGAACCAGGTGTTTGGCCCCATGGGGTGCAGCAGCATGTATGAGCAGTGCCTTTGCTCCTTCAACATGGAGAAGTGCGGTCTTCTCATGGGCTATAGGAGGCCTCAATGGCTGCCTAGCACACAGGAGAAGCACAAAGGGAGCAGCAGCAGAGTCCCCAGGAGCCAGCGCACTGAGGGGTGTGCACGAGCCCACCGCCATGCCCTGCAGGGGCTGAGAGGGCACCTGGGTGCACCAGCCCGGGGGCTTAGGGCACTCTTTCAGCAGCCACAGGCATGCAATGTGTCGTGCACATGGCCGAGAGCAGGGATATGGCTTGTGGCAGGTAAGAGAGGCACTTAAAAGAGGAAGCAGAGAGGCTGGTGTGGGGTCCCTGTGGGCTGCAGGTGGATCGAGCAGCTCTATTCTAGGAGGCCAACAGTTTTGCAGGATGGACTGTGCAGTGGCCAGCAAGTGTGCCTGGGCGTGTTAATTTTACTAGTGCAGATTGCCAGTAGGATCTAGGCATTTGGATCCAAATTGTGCACAACCTACCTTCCTCTATTTCATTTCAAGCCCTTGTATTCATGCCTCCTGTAGCGAGGGTTTTTGTGGAAGGGAGCGGAGCGCTATGATGTTGCTTAACTGTGTTCTTCTGGCTCCCCACGGTGCTGAAGAAGGTCAAGAGGGATAAATCAGTGTTAATTCTGTTGTCCCCGTGGTTTCTAGACCTGCCAGACCTGAAAATTAGGATCAGGGATACTGAAAAACACTGTAAATTAATTCACTGTTCTTCTCATCTCTGAAAATACCACCCTCTCCTGATGACACGAAAGGACTTGTCCTCAAGCCTCCTCTTTCTTGTACTTCGATTATTCTAAACTGAAGAAATTATTTGTGGTTTTGAGAGGTGCAACAAGGACAAAGCTTCAGCTAAAAGCATGATGACTAAGAGAGGTGGAAGCTGTGTGCTGAATGCAGGATCAAGTCAATGTGCCTTGATTTCAAATTGCTTAATGCTATTTTGCTGGATAGAATTTCACTTCATGGGTATAATGGGCATTGAAACTCCTCTTTCTGAGGGATGCAAAACATGCCCTTTCATCTTCACCCTCCTGTACGTGGAGCGAGGGGAACCTGGTTGCAGCTTTTTTTCCCCTCTCTGCTAGTGGCAGTGCAATGTAAGTTTGTTTCTGGGGACCGCCACTTGATACATCTGCGGTCTGTCCTTCAACTCACCGTCATGCCACGAGAGAAAACCACGTATGTGCAAAAAGGACTGGTAAGTCCTTTCTTCTGTTGGAATGTTATTGCCCACAGGCCTGGATGATAGGCCTCTGATTGGCTTGGGGTATTCTCTTTTCTGATCTTTTTATCCTGTTTCTTTCTGTCTGGATCTGGAAATCTGTCTTGCAGTGGGAGCAGCCGGGATGGGTTCATGCAGCTGGGGAGGCCCCTCTGCCCACCCAGCTCCCAGCGGATCATGCATGAGCGCCGTGCAGGGAGGCTCAGCCACAAGTCGGCAAGCAAAATTGCAGCAGAGTGAGGGGCAGGAACAGAGTATTTTCTGCAGTTTGTCTTTGTTCAGGAGGTGGCAGCCTTTTAAAATTTTTTATTTCTTCCAGAGGGTCCTCAAATGGTAGAATAGAGGTGGTAGATCTTAGAGCTTAAAGAGCTTTTCTTATTTAGTGTTCCTTGACACAGCGATTAGGTCAGTTGTCCAAAGACCCTGGCAGGGATGGGGATCCCAACGCGAGATCTGTACTTTTACTGTAGCTTTTCATAATGCCACCATCTGCCTCTGAAAAGAAGAGAAAAAATACAATAGTCTGCATGCATCATGATGAAAGTGAAAGTAAAAATGAATGTCACCTTGTTTTCTTTTTGTGCTGAAGGAAAAAAGTATGCTTTTATAATGAGCTGTGAGCTAGCCAGACCTAGTAAAGAAACATTTTCTTGCATGTGAGCATGCAAAATATACACGAAATCTAATGTGCTTCTCTGTTAAAGGAGGTGCAAATAGTTTTAGGGGACCTAACTGGAACCTTGTCCAGTCACTTACTTAGCATTTAGCAGTCAGCTTTGTTTCTGTAGGGAATTCCTTGCTTTCTATCTCTTTTCCTTGCTCTTCAATTGAACCTGATTTTTATATAGAGGTCAAAATGTGTTTTCCATTCAAAAAAATAAATAAACCTTTGGAGGAATTGTTTAGCTGAAACATACTTAATTATTTTGTAACAGGAAGACAAGAGAAGTTTTGAAGTGTTTTAATAAATTAAGCAGAATTTAATGAGCATCGCTTAGCAACTTAGAGTTAAAATTTAAAAGATCAGTACAGAATTCTAGATTTCTTGTGTAATTCCTTTAATCATCTTTCTGTTCTCATGACAAATATACTGCTCCCCCCCAAAAATAAAAAAAAAGGAAGAAAAACCTCTCATGAAAAGCAAGAAATTAAAATTTTAAATCCAGAAGGTAAATATTATCCCATGCTCCCTGTAGTTGAATGATGAATTACCTGTACCTTTAAGGAAACAGTTTGTTTTAAAAGTAAACACATGTATTAAAGTGCTTACAATTTTGTTATTAAGCACAGTAACGTGCTGTGTGTAAGGTCTGATGTCATTATCCAAAACCAAATAAATGGAGATGATATTCACTGATCTATAAGAGGAGGCTGAGGGTAGACCTTGCTCTCTACAAGTACTTGAAAGGAGGTTGTGGCGAGATGGGTGTTGGTCTCTTCTCCCAAGTTACTAGCAATAGAACAAGAGGAAATGGCTTCAAGCTGTGTCAAGGGAGGTTTAGATTGGATATTAGGAAAAATTTCTTTACTGAAAGAGTGGTCAGGGATTGGAACGGGCTGCCCAGAGAGGTGGTGGAGTCGCCATCCCTGGAGGTGTTCAAAAACCATGTAGACGTGGCACTTCAGGGCATGGTATAGGAGGCATGGTGGTGTTGGGTTGACGGTTGGACTGGATGATCCTAGAAGTCTTTTACAACCTTAATGATTCTATGATTCTATAAATTAAGAAATTAGAGAGAAATCATAAGTAACTTAAAAAAAATAGCAGTCTGAAGTCAATGTCCATCTTGTGTATGCTGAGACTCCATCTGTAGTGACTTTCTAGATCCCTAAAAGTCTCAGGCAGAGAGATGGGAAAAGTCCCATCACTGATCTGTTGTCATCATTATTATTTGCTACCTCATAGCTTTCACTGCTGCTGTGTTAATTTGAATACTCTGTAATTAAAATGTGTGCTATACAAGAAGGTTGTCAGGGAGCAAACCTCTCGACCCCTTAAACATATCTCAGCTAATTTCCCTTGTTCTCCATTTACAAAGGAAAGATGAGTTGCCACCTACATATGGTTGAATACACGAGAAGAATTAACTCACTGGAGTGCCAGTTCTCAAAAAGACTTCTTTGGAAAGTCTGTTGGAACCATTGGTGATAGCCTCAAGTTTGTTCAAGTGAAGCAGCGTGTCCTACCCCCATCTGACTAGCTTTCAGAAACCTTGTTTCAGGCACCCTTCAGAAACAGGGTGCCTGCCACATTGTGGTCACGCACAGTATTAAATAGGAAATACTTAGCTGTGCTTTCCTTTCATAATATCAGACTTGAGATCAGATAACGGGGAAGTAGCTGTGTGGAAGAGCTGCCAAAAGTCCATGGTTTTCAAAGGAGTAGAGTATAATTACGAAGATTTGCTTGGAGTGCTGAGGCTAGTGTATCCACTTGGTGGTCACTTAAGGGCTTTATCTCCAGGGCCATTCGTTTCCTTACCTGGGGAGCCTGAGGCAGGAGGATGAGGACAAGGGCAGACTGAGTTCTGGCAATTCCACATTCAGGTTCAAGTACTCTCCTTGACAGCAAGTAGGAATATGGCTTTAGATAGGGGAAGTTGTTTCACTAATGTTGGCTAGACCACTGTGAGTTAGTTACAGAATTATTTTGCTTTTTCTTTTCACGCCTTGGGTCTGGGGTTCCTTTCTCAACTTTATAATGGAAAAGGTTAGTTATATTCTTATGACCAGGCACCCATGCCTCTCTTCTGAAATGGTGAATATAGAAATGGGAACACAACTTGTTGATGATATTACAAGCTTACCTGTTCTGTCAAGTCAGCTTTCAGGTAGAATATGGGCAAAGATTTCTGGTAAGAAATCAATTATTAGTCATCGATTTCCTTCTGAGACAGCTATTTCCATGGTTATTTTGGACAAGAAACATGCCTCTATTTTATTTTTTTCATTTAATTTTGTCTGTCTGTCTTTCCTGTATAACTTGAATTGTAGACCACAGTTAGACCTGCAGAAATAATGTGGACCTTTTCTTATCATGCCTTCAGGGAAAGTGAAGCTAAGAATGGGATAATTGCACACCAGATAAAAGCAGAGGGGTGGGGGTTATCTCCTTGTTACTCCCAGTGATTTGCTCTGAGTTCACAAGGATGTTACTTTATCTGGCTTATTCATCAAATGAGACACAAAATTACTGTATATATTGCTTATAGTATGGTGTGATATTCTTGAGAAGGTATTATCCTTACAAAGGTTTATTCTTACTGTATCCTTCTGCTTGCAAAGACACAAATTAATGATGTGCAATGTCAATCTTTTGTTCAGATATGGCAGTGTGGAGGAAGTCTTGAGATCCACCCATGCTCACATGTAGGTCATGTTTTCCCCAAACAAGCTCCATACTCACGGTCCAAAGCTTTGGCAAACAGTGTGCGTGCAGCTGAAGTGTGGATGGATGAATATAAAGAACTTTATTATCACCGAAACCCACACGCTCGCCTGGTAAGTTCAAGTCCATTGTTATTGGAATTTCAATAGAATTTGTTGTCGGTGAAATAACTATTAATTTAGCTAATATTTAACATGAAGTGCTTTTTATGTTTATTTCTTATTTCTTCTGAAACTTTTTCCCAAACACAGAATAAATGTATATATAGCTAATTTTTAATTCCTTGGAAAAAATCAGAAATTCCTTAAGACTAGAAGGTGGCCACATTTGTGTTAATATTAAATGAATAAATGAATAAATGAAGGAATAAAGTTAAGCAAGGTGACCCAAGTAAGGAGGAGCTGTGTAGCCTGAAATGTATGCTTCTATGGAACAGCTGATACAGGATTCCATCAATAAAGGAGAGGCACACAATTAACGAATGCTAATTGACAAGGTCAATGGATAGTAGAGCTTTAAGTGAACAACATGGTAATAATCTTTAGCAAAATTACCTGTCCTCTGATAATTGTAAAATTTTGGATTGATGTAAGACAAAATGGATTTTTCTGTTTGATTTACTGCTGCACAACATTTGATTAAAAAAAAAGAAATACAAAGGCCATATTACAAAGATTAAAATAATCAAAATCGGTTCTGGAAACTCAGATGAAAATGTTCCTAATAAAATGTTTGAAGTATCAGTTCTGCTTTTTTTTTAAAAAAAAGTTAGTATTTTTATTTTATGTGAGAAAGAAAATACAAGATAATTTGCTTGCAAAATTTTTCAGGAGATAAATACTGTGAAGATTGAGTAGGTCAGAACAGTAAAGCACTGTGCAAATTTGTAGCTTGGATATATTTATCGTAAGGGGCCTGTAGGCTGGAAGACAATAACACTGAAATATCCTCACAATGTCTAGAAATTACTTATATGATCCTCTGGCACAAAGTCCAAAATTCAGGCCTAAAAGAAATCACTCTATGCTGCTGCTTGTTTCTGGAGGTGCTTAATCTCCCCAGGCACTTCTCCTTGCACAGAAAATTTTCGAAGTGCCGGCTTGCTGGTTTTGTGCATGGGGAAAACTGCCCTGCGGTGGGCTGCTGGGCACCCACCTCTGGCTATGTCAGACCAGCACTTAGGGAATAGGCAGAGGGACAGGGAGCTCCCCACGTGTTTTGAGTGGCCTACCCCAATAGACACGTGGGGGGAAAAATGCTCTTGAAACCATTACACTTTTAAAAGATATGCTGGAGGACACTGGGGAAGCTGAATTTGGTTAGCTTCCATCTCGTGCTCCTTTGGATTAAACTGGGTAATTAGATTATTGTAGTCTATGCATTTGTAATAATTGTTTTACTTTAACATCATGAAAGCCATTAGGTTTTATTATTGAAGTCTGACTTAGAGAGTAATATGGGTTTTGTGTATCTGAAGATGGGAGCTCACAGGCAATGCCAGGCTGATTCTGCTTGTCATATGCAAAGAGAAAACATCAATAAATGCTGACAGTTTTTCTTGTAAAGTTCTGGGCAGCTGATGTCTGCGATGAAAGAACTTTAACTTTAAACGATATTTGTGTGCTAGTATTGGAAGTTTTGCACATTGGTTTATTGTAATGCAGTGGATGTAAGCTGAGACTTGTCTGGTTTTTTGCACATATCAAAGCTGCCACCAGTGCACTCTGGTTTCCATAATACTCTGTGTACCACTTGTTGCAGGAGTTGAGTTCAGACCCTTTTACTTCATCTAACCCAAATATTCAATTCCATAGCATAATGGAAAAATGATTGATGCAAAATTTGGTTCCGCAAAGTTTTGCTTCAAGATTAATGTTCAGACCTCAGAGCTGTCATGCTGTTTGTTTATTCCAGCAGGTATCTCTGCCTCTGTTTTAAATCTGCTTTGTGTTTTCAGTGATATTTCCACAGCTTTGAGAAAAGCAAACATATTTGTGGCTTGATTAAAGAGTGTGTCAAGTGACCTGTAAAATCTGGGGGCTGCAAACGGTGTCTCATGCCTGACTGTCTGAAATCCCTAGTCAATATAAAGATAGATTTTTGAAGACAGACATGAAAAGCTGCGAACTCTACTCTTATGTATAGACAGGGAAGAGTCTGCAATGAAAGCTTTTCTCTGGAGGTTTAAGATTTCATACTCCCCACCCCCCAAAACTAAGAATTTCAAAGGAAACATTAGCAGATTTTACAGATTTCATCAGTTAAATGTAAAACTGTCTCTACAGGTAATTTGCAAATGGATGATGGAATAATTTAAAATTCTCAAGATTCATTCACTGCTTTTGAGGTTTTCAATTATCCAGCTAAAGGAAGTTTTATTTTCCAATACGCCTTCTCAGTTCCCAGCAAAATCTGTATTCAAGGACTTCTTTACTTGTGGATTTGGGGAGTTTTCTCAGACGAACTGTCTTCTAGAATATTTTAAAGTTTTACATGCACTGTTCCATTTCTTTTTTGTCAACATTTAACAAATGTAAGGATAATGAAATCAAATCCA
>VZTV01075743.1:13607-30428 GCA_013400875.1 Anhinga rufa | reverse complement strand
CCTTGGAGGGAAAGAGGTGCGGGTTCAAGGATCAGCCTGGTTTGTCACAGACTGAACCTGCGGAGGGAAAAGGTGCGGGTTCAAGGATCAGCCTGGTTTGTCACAGACTGAACCTGCGGAGGGAAAAGGTGCGGGTTCAAGGATCAGCCTGGTTTGTCGCGGGCTGAGCCCTTGGAGGGAAAAGGTGCGGGTTCAAGGATCAGCCTGGTTTGTCACAGACTGAACCTGCGGAGGGAAAAGGTGCGGGTTCAAGGATCAGCCTGGTTTGTCGCGGGCTGAACCCGCGGAGGGAAAAGGTGCGGGTTCAAGGATCAGCCTGGTTTGTCACAGACTGAACCCTTGGAGGGAAAAGGTGCAGGTTCAAGGACGAAGCGTAATGCAGTAAACCCTGGTAGGGTAAAGGCAGGGACATGAAATGGAAAATCTGTCCTTAAATAAAACGCCGGGTGCGTCTGAGGAAAACCCAAACACAGGTCATCCTGCGGGGCTGGCTACCTAAAATTTTAAACGTTTCTCTTTCATGAAATGATACTCTGCACGAATCCTGTGGCTGGATTACAGCAGGGTCAAACCTTGCACGGAACTTGCATAAATCTGTCTTTGCTATTTTTGAGTTCTTAAATCAAGGTGAGATCACAAAAAAGAAAGGGTCTGTAACATTGCCAGCTCCTTTCACATCATCCTTCCTCTTCGATGGAAAGAATCGCCAGCTAGCGGGGATTATACCAAATCCTGCAGTCATCCAGAGTTAAAACTCCCACTGCTATTTGTGAGGGCTTTGCCTGCAAAAATATTTATATCACCTCTTTAATGTAAATATTTTAACGATATTCTTGACACTTCCTGCACGTTGTAAATAACTACGATGCTTACAGTTAACTTGATGGGGAAATAGGCCAGCCGCTTATGTTGTATTTCTCCTTTTTTCACTATTATGCCAGGCATTGTAGATTAGAGCCTTATGGGGCTCAGGGGACTTTGGCTCGACCGTTTCTTATGCTGCCATGATTTTAGATGCCTACGTCTCAAAGGCAGAGTCTCGAACCCCTTCCCTCACGGCGGCTTCATTCTGTAATCGCAAGCTATCCTGTTTCTGTACGCACGCGAAGCAAATAGCTGCTGTAGAGACCAGCGGCTCTTCTTGAGCTCAGGCGTGCTGAGCTCCACAAGTTGCTCCTTTCTTTGCTTGTGCTTCCCCGAGAGGCTCCAGCGAGGCCCCTATCTCCACGTATCTGGCTTTGCTGGCTGGCTGCTGATTCCTTCCCCAGGTGCCCCTGCTACCAGTGGGGCTGGGAGCTCAGCGATGGGCTTAACTGCATGGCCAGGCCCTTTAGTGGATGACATAGCAGCACTGAATGCAAGTTCTCACTGGCAGTGTGGGCTTTAATACTACACATATATTTCAGCCTTCCCAAGCATTGTCTTTAGAACCTACTGAAATGCTTTACGGAAGCACAGAAAGCCATAAGATTAACAAACACCAAGAAATAAGAGCAAAAAATAAAACAACCAGTCAGCCAACAAACAAAAGCCTAACCCAGAGACAGCAAAGGTAATAGCTGAACCCTTAACTTATTGAATTGCTTTAAGAAGACTTTCCAAGCCTCGGAGTCAGTTAAGACCACGCGCGTATACACCTCAAGGTGAGCAATGTTTGCAGAGTCCAAGTAACGTCTTCTGCACCACTGAAAACCCAGGCCAGACAAGCTATCCAAACAGAAACACTGCACACATTTGGAAACATTTTAAATTTGTAATTAAGTTCAGAAAACACTCATATAAATAGGTTGGATTAGGCTAAGCTTTTGTGCTTCAACTTTCTATAAAAGGTTTAAAGCTTATTCAACTGAGCCTGCTTGGCATTTGTCCTTGGTCTGTGTTTGCCAACAGGGGCTCTTTCAAACAATTTTATTCCCAGGATGCTCTTCTTTCACCTAATATTTTATTTGGTTCCCAGTTCTTGCCAGCCATAGTACTTTATCTACATAAGTTTCCACCCTGGCTGGTGTTACTGCCAGTTGACTGGTTTGGCTGATACTTGGGTTGTGGTGGACTCCACTTTTGAGGTCTCTTCATCGAAGTACCGCGCTGTAAATCACTCAGCTGCAGCTTTGTCAGCATGGTTATGCTTTCACCAGTGCCGCAGTGGGTAAAAAATTCAGCCTTAGTAAATACTTTTTCTCCATCTCTTCATATATGAAGAGACTAAGAGGTGTCTGTTGCTCCCTGCTACAGCTGCTGACTCCTGGCCACTGCTGTTTTCAATCCAACGGGCATTATCCAAGTTTTACTTAAATTTGACATCAGAATAGCCTCTCCCCAATTAACCTACGTGGAATGTCTGCTTCTGAAGGAAGCCTGCAATATGGGATCTGCAGCCTTGGTGACTCAGTGGGCAAAGCTTTGGTAAAAGCTGGAACTTGCCAAAAGATGCGCACCACCTGTGATGCTTCAGGATTACAACGCAGCAGAACCCTAAGTTTTAACTGAAAAGCATCAAACAATGGAAAAGATGCAGGCTCACACTGATGGGGTAATACTGTGCACAGGTAAGCCATTACTCATTCCAAAATCACATCTAAAAGACAAAAGTCTTAAGACTGCTGCACTGAGATAATCTAATATGAATACCCTTAAACCATCCATCAAGCCATGTGCATACAAATGAAAATCAGTTTTTCTTTTGAAAGACACACAGTGAAAGTAACAACAATTACCTTTATCCATCAAGACCCAGGTCGAAGGGTCAGACATTTTCATCACAGTTAAAGGCAGCAGGAACACCACAGCAATGGCTGAAATAACAACATAAAAATCAGTGTCAACAGAGAGTTTTTCAAAGTAATTTCTGGCATTGTCTGGGAGGCATAGAGGGCAATAAAACCAAAGGAGGACAGAAGGGAATTTCTCAGGGATACCAGAAACGCGGGGTGGAGAGAACCAGGGAGGAGAGCAAGCCGTTTTCTGCTGAACGTTGCATTTTCTGCTGGGAACCCATAGGGGTAGTTGTATGAGATCGGATATCTGGGGAGCTTTTGGGATGCATCCAAGAAACAGTTGCTCCTTGTGGCATGCTCCCATGAAGGCCCTCATTGAAATCCTGGCATTGTCAAAAGGCCCATTGATTTCAGCATGACAGTATTTTACCCTCCCTGCCTGCTCAAGCATTTAACAATTCCTTTTGCATAAAATGAGGAAAAAGTACTGGAAACAAAAATATAGCAGCATACTGATACTGTCTTTTTACAAATACTTGGCATCATCTACTCTGCTGTGGTAAAGCCATTGTTTTTGCACTGAACAGCATTAGGTTTATAGTACTATAAAGAACTGCAGAATTTACTCCGCATAACTTCCTATACACCAAAATCAGCCTCCAGTCCAGAAATGGCCTATAAACTGATGGCAAACACACAGCTCGGCACTGGATTTCAGGTGATGCTTGCATAATCTTCCTCTGCAAGCAGCGCTTCACCTTTGGTTCTTGGCTCACGCACGCTTGCTATTTCTGTCACAGATGACGGTAAACTTTGCAGCATCAGAATGTTTCAGATGTAAATGACCATTAATTTGGAGAACAGATATATGTTATATGGTCCTAAAGGCCCCACAGGCTTTAGGGTATAAATGTTGTTTTCTAACTAGTGGCGTCTGTTTTCCTGCTGTGAACTGTTCTATAGCTGTACATAAAGATACCTTGTTTAGACATGAGCCTAACAAGTATGTGTGTGTAATTTCTAATTGTAGGGTGTTGTACTAAATGCTTAAATGGCATCAAGTTAGGTGGGCACGAAATAGCCCATGAAAGAGTAACGCCAGTTTTTCATAGGAAAATTGACATAAGAATATACCAGAAATTCTGCAAAAGAAAAGAAGATTTGTTGAATGAAACTTTAATAAAGCACTTAATATTCATTCAATGTAACTTTGGAGTACAACGGAAATTAAGAATGAATATGCTGAGGTACAAACCGTACTGAATGTTCCAGGACCAGCATGCTTACCCATGGTTACACTGAAAATTTGAATTTCTCAGAAAGGCACGTTTAGTTCAGAACTGGAACAGCTGAACAAGAGATTTCTCAAATACAACTTTTTAGAGAAAACAACTTCGTTGTTAGCTTATGTTTAAGGCTGACAGATTCTGATAATCCTTTTCTTCTTTGCAGATTTCAGGCTGAAACCACAGCTGTGTCTGGGCACAGAGTTGTCCGAGTCCTTTAGCGCTGGCTCCTCTTAAATAAGCAATACAGAAAACCGAATTAAAAAAGCATGAGTAGTTATAGGAAGCCTTGGGTATGAGGCTGAACGTGAATACAACTAATAGAAAGGGTCTGTCAGGCTGGATGTCTCAGAAGAATATGCAATTAGTATCGAATCTATTTCAACTTTAGCCAACACCAAAATGAGCTCAACCTTGGCAGAAAAATACAGAAAGAGATTTTACCACAGCTCCTCTCTGTAGTGGGTGCTGGTTTACTTTATATAAATATAATTTGCTTAAAGCAGAAAACTGAGGATGTGCTCAGGTTATTTTTGAAAAGAGAAGTGATGGAGCTGGATGCTTCCTAAGAAGGGAAGGGGATTAAAAGACAGATGAAGAGGGGGGAGAGTTTACTGGTATTATACTAGTGCACTTTCTGTCTGTCGATGAAAAACCTTGAACCTGAAAAGGGATATCGCTAGTATTTCTTCAGCAAGGTTCCTGAAGTGGAAATAAAAACACTTCCTCAGTGGAAATGAAAAACGTTTAAGAAAGCATCATCATTGGCCAGCACATGGAGAAGTTTTCCCATTACTGTAAATGTGGTTTGTTGCAGAGACAGCGTCTCGTGCTGTTAAAATGTTGATTTGATTTTCAGTCCTTTCTGTGTTATTTTTAATCCTCTATGTGAACGTGAAAACATATACTTTGCAGATGTTACAGAAACATAGTTCACTAATTATTCATGATAATGCATTCTCCTTGCCGCTAACCTGTTAGGAGAAAAATAAGATTTATTTTAGGATTTAAAAAAACCCAACTCCAACCTTTTCTTCTCTTTCCTTCTCTCCCTCCTTTACAAAAAAAAGAAAAAGCTGATAACCTGATGCGTTCTGCTCAGGCAGGGTTGGAAAAGAATTTGAATAAAAGCCTTGAAAGATATCTAAGAGAGTTTGGTGGGGAAATACTGATGTCATTTCCAATGGGATTAATCCATTGATACAGTTGCTCAGGATTTGCAGTCCTGTGATCTAATGTATTCATTTGAGGCAGGGTCTTGAAAACATCTACATTTTCTGAAAGCCAGATTTCACAAGGCCTGTTCTCTAGGTCAGCTCCCCAACAATCTAAGCAGATTTTATACTATATAATTTCTAGTTTTGCCACCTTTATAAGGATGGCATTTTCTGATTTACACACATAATGTTAGATATACCTCATCATCACGACGAGGTGGCCGAGTGGTTAAGGCGATGGACTGCTAATCCATTGTGCTCTGCACGCATGGGTTCGAATCCCATCCTCGTCGGGAAATTACAATTTGGTCTCAGCAATATTTATAAATATCTGAAGGGGTTCCTCCATCAGAAGGATGGGACTGGACTCTTCTCAGTGGTGCCCGACGACAGGACAAGGGGCAACGGGCACAAGCTGGAACACAGGAGGTTCCACTTAAACATGAGGAAAAACTCCTGCGCTGTGCGGGTGCCAGAGCAGCGGCCCAGGCTGCCCAGAGAGGCTGTGGAGTCTCCTTCCCTGGAGACATTCACACCCCGCCTGGACGCGGTCCTGTGCCCCCTGCTCTGGGGGTGCTGCTCACGCAGGGGGGCTGGACGAAGGGATCTCCAGAGGTCCCTTCCAATCCCTACCATTCTGTGATTCTGTATATTAAGATCAAGGATTAATTCCTGAATAAAAGCTAGATCCTGACACAGTTTACACTGATCAGTCATCAAATTTCCTCTTCTCATTGATCCTTTAAAGTCCCTGCTCGTGAATTTAGAGTGGAAGCCTACATGTTCAGTCTAACCAACTGCACGTAGTTTTATTAAACATGTCTCCAAATAGTTTAGCTTTTCTATTTTCTGCCTCAGATAAAAACTAAATATTTATAATAGTGCAGATAAAAATAAGAGAAGATGGAAAATGACAAAACTAAAATTCCTAGGATTTAACTGGTTTAATCTCCTCTCACCCGTACCTTTCCCAATGTAGCAAATAAAGAATAAAATAAAACATGCTTCTATAGTAAAATGCACTTGTATTCCCAGATCTGTTTTTTAGGAGTTGGAAAATGTCCTTTTTGTATCCTAACACATTCACTTGGATTTTTATTTAGGTGTTTTTAACAGTGTATTAAATTTAAAACTAAACTGACTTTGTATTTGAGCAGCATAAGACCAAGCATATGGTTTCAATTGAAATATACCAAAATCTCCCTGTTAAAAAAAAAAATCATTCCCTTTAACAAACATTCTTATAAAATTCTACTTAAAGAAGCAGGTGAAGGGGCACTATTTACAGTCAGCTCTATATTTATTTTTGTGCAGTCATGGTTGACTGTTCCCCAGGTTTTTAATGACTCGGTGCACACAGAGCTCTCATTCAGCAGCCCTAACACTGCGTTATTCTCCCATGCCTGAGGTTGGTGCAGAATATCGATAGGGAATTTATACCTCCTACTACAATTTATGACTTTCATTCAGAATGGCATGGCTTAGGAACCAGCATTTGAGATGACTTGCTCTGGCTCTGCGGGCCCTTCTGCAGAGGATGTGATGGGCACTGCTAAAACTTGCCTCCACAGCTCGACCTGGAGCCCCAGCGCGGTTGTTCGCTAGGACTGACTTTGAACCAGAGTACACGGGGTGCTGTGTAGAGCTGCAGGAACACTACCTGCCTGTTTCCACATTTATGGTCAAGAAGCAAAGACGTATGATTGGCTTTAATGGAAAGAAGCTGGATTGAATAAAGTTTGTGGGCTAATATAGGCTTAGGAAATACCAGGGCTTTTCCAGCTTGGTTGCCCTGGATGAGAAAGCCCTGGCCCTGCTGCTGGCATTCAGAGCCTCTCAACACCACGTTTGGTCTCACAGATTGGTCCTTTCTGGTCCTTTAATCCCTCTGGGGTTTATGCTCCCAGAGCCTGTGCGAGCCGATAAACCTGCTTTTCCCTAGGTACTGTCTTGCCAGGGCACTGTAAAGCCTGAGACAGCAGCGCTGCAGTGCCGCGGCAGGCTTGGGAAGATTTCCTCCATGGTTAGACAGGCGATGCCTGAGCATAAATTTGCTGAAGGATCTCAGCACCCAAACCCACAGAAGCACAAAGAAGAGCAGCTTCCTTCTGTTAACAGAATAAATTCTTCTGTTTCACAGTAGGCAGTTTTGGAAGCGTTCAAAACAGCTTGCTATTCAGATCCTTAAGAAGGTTCAACCAAACCAAAGCAATGCTGTGACTACTGTTTGAAATGAAAATTAAGAAGGTACATTCAAAGCTAAGAAGTGTCGTGTCTGGGAGGCAGGGCTGGACAACCCAAGCTCTCTACAAGGGCAACCCACAGGCAGAACACCTCTGCGGGTTAAATGGCTGAAACGTGCACTGTTTATTTGGTACCAGCAGTCTTCAGAGCAGAGGGAGCGTGTCTATACCTACGGGGTTGCCTTTACTTCCCCTCCGGCTCTTCTCCCAAGGAAGAGCCTGCATAATTAAGTTTCCAGCATTAAGTCTGCAGCACAATGGCTGAACAGAAAGGAATAGCGGGAGCGTGTGGCCTCTTTCACCCCATTTACCAAATAGGTTAGAGCAGACAAATTCAGAGGTGCAAATATTGCTCTGAAAAAAAAAGGCAGTGAACATTCCCGTCTCTGGCTCCCCTGTTGTACATTGGGACACACTAGCAATAAATAAGCTCCGGGTAAAATCTGGTCCCTGGCACTCTGCCATACCTTTGGTGAGAGGTGGGATTTCACCTTTGGTTTCAAACCTGCTAAATCACTACTTACTCTGTTGTGTTATAATATATTTTGCAGGTTATGCTCCTGGAGGCACTGGACTTCAAAATCACTCCCTTTTGCAGAAAGCCTGCACATAGGATGATGCCAAAGGGTGACATATCCCATGTTTTCTTCATCTCTTGTTGCACTGGAATTATTTGAATGTAAATTTGGTGAAGGAGTTGTTTAGCACAAATAAAAACTCTTGATATAGCAGAAAAGGTTTCTTTGAGTAATGAAACCATACAGGTTCTCCGATTTTCTACTTAACTTCACACTTGCCTCCCAAAGCACCTTGTGCACAGTATGATAATGAGATGTGCTTGACCTTCGCTGCCCCAGGAAACTGCGCTTTCAGACAGGCTGTGGGGTCAAGCTACCGTCCAAGCACAATTCTGAGGATTTGTCAACCACGCTGCAATAAGAGGCATTGCATTACACTTACTTATGTGTTTTTAAATACTTCTCTTCAAAGAACCATATTTTGCTTATTTTCTCCTATCACTGATTTAAAAAAAATCCATACATTCAAACTGATCCAACCTAGGAAGTGTCGGGCCAAGCTCTCTAAAGTTATTTTCTGAAAAATTATAGAAAGTAGTTTGTAATCTTTTGATTACTTGTAAAAACTGAAGAATTTGAACTAACAAGGAGGTCTCATTGCTGAGATGGACTAACCAAAGCACTGAAACTAACCTAGCTTTCTTTTGAAGTAGTCCAGTAATCCACATATAACTGTGGGCTGCAAACTCAAGCTTGTTTAGTGGTGGTTTCTCACATTCCTGAAAATGTACGCACAGGATTTTTGAACACGTTAAAGTGAGTAAGAAGCACCATACTACAGCTTTTGGGAAGACTTGCAAGTCATAATTTGTAGTTAGGACCGTTAATTCCATGGCAGTCATTTAAATCATATTATTTACACCTTACAAAGTCTTCTGTTTGTCTTATGCCGTTTATCAATATTATTTCCCCTCCTTTTTTCTGAAGGGGAATGGTTTAGTCTTAATTCACTGTCAAGAATGTGAGCACACCTCTGAGAATGGTATCTGGGTGTTTGCTACCGTTGCTTCTGCTGCAGTGACAGGATCAGGAGCCCAAAGCTGCTTCAGCGTAAATGGAGAAAGTAACTACCTTAGTAATTAAGACACTCAGAAAGAGACACTGAGGGCTGCATTTTCTAAACAAGTTTTCTGTAACTCTTGCTGACAGAGATGGCAACTTTACGCATACCTTCAGTGGGGCAGAGTCAAAGACGAATCCTGGAAATATTTTGCTCTATATTGTAACTGGCTTGCTTGCACTTGGCTTACTTGCAAATTACTTGCAGACAGTAGGCTTTTCCCTTTTCTTTTTTTTGGGCTGCGAGTCATCTGGGGATCAGCACAATGAATAACGCAGGAACCATTAGTTGTTTCTGGAAGCATAGGTTTCCAGAAATGTTAGGCATTTCCAGATATGAGTAATAATTCTTAGATTGTTCATTGTGTTAATTCCAGATGAGTTACAAAAAAGAATTTGCTATTGTTAATCAAATTACGGCTTACATAATGCTTTCTACCAGTTCTCTTTGACCACCAGCTGTTTGGTACTAATTATTGATACATGATGCCTAGCCTTGGGACAAAGTTGTTGCATGAGAAAAACCACCATGGCAATGAATACTTCTGGCCCAAATTTTCAGCAGAGGTTCATTTCTGCTGAGGTGTACAAAAGTGTGGCATTTACAAATGGTTTTGGTTATCAAATATTTTCAAACAATTAGTTGTATGATTTGATTAGGAACATCTGAGTGATTAAAACATTTTCTTAACTAATGCAAATAAAACACTTCATGCCTCACATGTACAACTGTAACGATGAAAAGTAAATCAAATCTAATTTGGAGACTAAAGTACCTGCACTGAGGCCCCTTTATTCTGTTGCTTTTCTATTAAAGATTCCATTTTCATCTCTTTATCAAATATATAAACCTGGGACTCTAAATAACTGGATATATATTCACACCGTGGGTGAGCAGCACATAGCAATGCAAGAGCAATCCCCTCCAGACATCATAACTTTATCAAGTTACTTCACTGGTTACCAAACATTTATTTTCTTTTTGTCCAGATGTTACAGCAGTAAATATGTTGGAAGTGGAATGCATTAGCAAATAAAACCGTGTCTAATCTTCTCTGGAATGGCACAGAATATTCTCTTTCATCATATTCCTTGTGTCTATTAGAAGCAGAAGGGTTTGTAGGTGAAGCAAGACTGTATGAAGAAAACCATATCCCACTTGTTGAAGCTAATACATAACAGTTAATAAACAGAATGTACTAATGTGTTGAATGCGGATACCAGTTCTGACGTAAGTAGACAGGACTTTAAGACCTTAAAAATGCCTCTAGAAGCATCAAAATCTTAGCAGTCCTCAGTGGTTTCCCTAAATTTACACTTCTGGGCACTACCATCAGCATCTGCAGCTGTAGGATCTGTGAGAGATGACACAGGCACAAGAAATATACCCTTCCAGTCCTACCTCCCTTCTTCTCTTGAACCAGATGTTGACAGGAGGCTTCACTGCCAAGTCCAAAACTTGAAGGTGACTCTTTGGAGGGAGCTGGTCCATGCCAGGGTTCATGGGGGATTTGAAAGCAGACAGCCTTAGTAACCAGATCTTTTGAAAGCAGCCAGCGCATGTTTCTGTGACGCTGTAATCCAAACTAATCCAAACTAAGAGTTCCTCGGTACTCATCACCTGTAAATCAGCCATGGCAGTGAACACCAGCAAAAGATGGCTGGATCTCTAAGAAAAGAGGGCAACAGAGAAGCCTGACAGGCAACACGAGGGTGGAGCTGTACCTTGCCCAACCAAGTAAATGTGTCTGTCTGCTTAGGAAGCAACACTTCGGGCAGCATGCCATTTTGAAAGGAACATGTAGGGCATGGTGAGAGCTACGGTAACAGTATTTCTGAAGGAATCTATGGGAATTCCAATTTTTTTTTTTTTTTTTGCAAAAGAATGAGCAGTGTTTATCCAAAATACTAGAAATATTTAAGGTTCAATATTGGCCATGTTGATACAAAGAGAAAGCTTGGTCTGACATTGGAAAGTACTGCACCTGCACAGATTGCCATGTGAGAAGACCCTTTCTGTTACCCCTCAGTGGCTCCTGAACTGACAGGGACAGGACTCAGGGGACATTCCCAGCCCCAAGGGGCTCTTCTAAAGCTGTCCTCACTACCTTCCATTTGTTGGTTATGTCTTTTATGTGCCTGGTTAAAACCATATCGATCCCCACATACCCTGAGGTGTTGGAGCACACTATAACACGATAATTCCTACAGATTCATAAGGAGAAAAAAATGGACCTGCTTTTCCATCTGTGCTTTTGGACAAATTAAGGCTGAAGACCACATTCCTGTCTGTACTTACCTGTATTCATGTATATAATCCTACCAAACTTGGCAGGGCTAAGTTATATTCAGAAACTGAAGCATATGCTGAGTCCTCACAAGACAAGGTTCTAAGGAAGCTGATGATTTCTTTATGGCCATCCCCACCAGTGGGTCATCCAGGTAAGCCAGCAAGTTTCAAACAGCATGGGTGACCTCCTGAGAGGAGGTCTGGAAAATGGATTGACCGCATGTCCCTTGCAGGCATCTCAGCCCTTTCTCCCTTTCCCACTAATAGCTTTATACTTCTGAAGCTGTACAGGTCAATTTAAGGGTAACCCACAAGCTAATCATAGAAATTTTGTCTTACCACCATGTCTTTTCTATTTAAACCACACGTAATACTAGAAGCTGACCATATCAGAACAAAATATACACAAGCATAAGCCAGAAAAAATGTGAAAATAGCATTTTCTCATGACGATTATGAAGATGATAAAGACAAGTATGGACAGAGATGCTTGCAAATTAGCAAAGATCAAAGAGAATATATGCCAGGAAAGTGTATTTTTTTCATTGATTTAATGGTGAGTGTTAAATAAATATTTTCTTTCAGGAAAAAAATCCATAAAAAAGACCCAAGAGTTCAAATTGTTGAACAACATCTGAGGCTGACAGCTATTTAATATAATAAAAACATCGCCTTTCAGTAATGTAATCTACTAACAAGCTAACATCCAGAGTTGCTGCTACTTGCACCACTCAGACATGAAAAAGAAAGTGTCAAATCTTTCCTGAAAGCTTTGCTGGAGCCCAAGGCCCACTTGAATGCAAGCTTGGATGCTTCCGTGCTGGCAGAGGTCAGAAATACCAAGGCTTTGTCCAGCTGCTCGCTTGATTTGTTCTTGCTGTATTTGGGCCAACTATAAAAAGCTTAAAGGCCCGTACAAACATGCTGAGTCAAAAGTAGGTGTAAGTAGGAACAGTAATACCTCTTTTGTCTCCCTCCCCATGTCTCATCATTGCTGCTGCATCAGATCCCACGCAGTGCTTGCCCTCAGCTAAGTAGCACATGCAGCCTCTGTTTGGCACACAGAGAGGCAGGGGAGAGGGACAGCCTTGGCAGCCTGTCTCACTGCAAGGCGTTCGAGCACTTGCTGCTCTGGGTTTAAATCCAGTTTTAGAAGTTTCTTTGATCAGACTGAGTGCGATTCCTGCAATATATTATACTCTGGAATCATCTTTCATTTTGCCATCAACACCTAGCCTGCTGTGGTATGCAGTTTGGGATATTTAGCACAGAAATTTTGTTTGCCCTTAGTGCATATGTGGCTGGTTACCTCCTTGAGAAAATACCATGACGTCCACAGAAGCACTGGAATAGCAATTCTTAGATTTGGGGGCTTTAAGACTATCTTATAACTAGTCACTGAGATGTTGTCTCTTTTTTGGCTCATCCCCTTGTAGAACACAGACAACACTACATATGTTTTACCTTACTAGATTTTGCAAAGATTAGTTAGTGGGGGTTTTTTATGTGTACACTTTGACTTTTGCGGACCGTGTTTAGCAATGGGACCATGGCAGCGTAGATCCTCATAACCGCAGGGGAACTGTGACTTCTGCACCAAGGGCGCATGGGGATGTATGCCATGTATTACAGAACATGCAGAGATGCAGCTGCTCCGTGCAGCACACCACTTAGAGGCATAGCAGTAGCCCTACAGCTGAAATATTTTCTTACCCTTTCCATTAAGTTTAAACCACAGAAAAAAAAGGACTTAATTTCCTGCCATGACATCACTATGGAATATTTAAACCATACACATCTCCTCATTTTAGAGTCAACTTTCCCCTGCTGTTTGAATGCAATCCCTTTTATTTTGCTAAAATATCTGAGGACAAGCAAATGTTCAGACAGCGCTTGCTACTAATCCGTTCCTTGCACTAATTCTTAGCCTTGCACACAGCTAGAAACACTCCACAGCAGAATCTCTTCGGGGGTGTGGGGGGAGAGAGAGTGCCAGGCTTACAGTGCCAGTTCAGAGGCTGACAACTGGAGTGCCTTGTAGCCCAGTAGATAGGTGCCCCAGGCCTCCAGTTCACCAAAGTTTCATATTTTAACCACAACCTTTTTTCCCCACTAGCAGACTCTCATGCCTCTGTGCCAGCCCAGCTGCTGCCACCTACGTGCCATGGGGCTGGCAGTGCTGCCCGGCTGCTCCCACGCCAGTCTGAAGCCATCACTCCTGCTGTCTGGCGTCTGGGCTGGTGCAGGAAGAAGCCTTCAGCAGCCCTATTTGCATTTGCAGCTCAAGCAGCTGTTCCTTGTCTCCTCCAGGAGAAAGGCGGTGGGCCAGATCTGCCTGTGGTCAAGGCAACTGGTTGGACCATGCTGACCTAATCCTCAAATGCCTTCACAGACCAGCCAAATCCTTAGCGGCCACATCCTGCTCTTAAACAGGACAAAATGCATGGAGAATTGTTGCAAACCATTCCGAGTTATTCTGTGGGAGATGTGTTTCAGCAGGGTGGGAGCTCAGAGGGCCTTTAAAGGTACACAGCGCTGAGATGAGCAATTTTGTTCTCATTGATGCAAATTATAACACTTAGTTCACTGGTTTGCTGAAGAAATTGAGGCCCATATGAATAATCTCAGCCAGCCAGTTCCAGAGCTACTCAAATAACAGTCCATTTTAGAAAAAATGCAAACAAAACTAAATCTCAGCAGTAGTATGAATACTGTCACAGCAACACTCTGTGAAAGGCTCATGGCAAGATCTGTGAAATTTAAATTTTAATAATAAATTATAACATGAAATCCCTGTTTGTCCCATAGCTACAACCGAGGTGTAGCTGGGTATCAGGGCAGTGCCTGTGCATACACCCACGGCACTTCAGCCATCAGCTCCTGGGGTGGTCCAGGATCTCCCCAGATCTCCCCGCATTGTCTGGGCTGCCCTGTGATAGGGAGTCACCCCATAGCACAGCACAGCACTCCACTCATTGCTGTGGGACCTCTCCAGGGGAAGTCTAGGAAGGCCCAGAAATCCCCCTGAGCAGCGCCTGCTGCGCAGAGGCCAGCAGTTAGGCACTAGCTGCATGCTCAGCACACAGAGTAACAGCCCAGGTGGAGAACCTGGCAGTCCCAGCAGCTGCCCTGTGCCCTTCTGCCTGCAGAACTGACCAAATGTGCACAGGGAATTACAAATGTTCAGTAGAAACTGCTCCAACAGATGCTCGCATAGGACAGTGTTTTGTACATAGCTAATATAGTCAGGAGATGCTTGGTTCACAGCTTAAGATAATCAATAGGAACAGCTGATGTGTTTGCCAGAGCTGTCCCACAGGACCACAGCCAGCTGAATATTAGCGTGCAGCAGAACAGCGGCCTGGAGCCTCACCCAGTCCAGCTGAAGACGCTGTTGCAAGGACCAGTCCAGCGGAGAGCCACAAGGATGCTCAGGGGACTGGAGCACCTCCCTGATGAGGAAAGGCTGAGAGACCTGGGTTTGTTCAGCCTGGAGAAGAGAAGGCTGAGGGGGGATCTCATCAATGCTTATCAGTATCTGAAGGGTGGGTGTCAGGAGGATGGGACTGGGCTCTTCTCAGTGGTGCCCGACGACAGGACAAGGGGCAACGGGCACAAGTTGGAACACAGGAGGTTCCACTTAAACATGAGGAAAAACCCCTTTGCTGTGCGGGTGCCAGAGCAGCGGCCCAGGCTGCCCAGAGAGGCTGTGGAGTCTCCTTCCCTGGAGCCATTCACACCCCGCCTGGACGCAGTCCTGTGCCCCCTGCTCTGGGGGTGCTGCTCACGCAGGGGGCTGGACGAGGGGATCTCTGGAGGTCCCTTCCAACCCCCACCGTTCTGTGATTCTGACCCTTGCAGCAGAGACTCCCACCACCGTCCAGATAGTGACCAGCCATCCTTTTCAAGAGATCTCTTTCCCCACACCAGTATCACCTGTGCAAGAGATCCCAATGAGTTAGGGTTTGTTTTTTTTTCATTCCCAAGAAATGCTCATTCCACAAGAGTGTGTGCAACGGGCAAAAGATAGGGGTGCTGAAAGTTTGCCATTTCAGAACTGAGCATTATGCATCAAAATGCAGCCCAGAAAGCCCATTCCTTCATGCCTGTTCTATGGCAGGTGGGGTTCAGGGCTGCAGTCCTTCTCAGCACTGTGTCAGCACCCACAAGGAGAAGGTACACCGCTAAAGGCCATGGAGAAATAAGCTGATCAGTTCTTTTTTCCCCTTTCCCCTTTGCAGTTATCCAAGAAAAAGCCACAGTGGCTTCCAATCAAGAGTGGGATGAGGTTCATTATTTTTACCATTATTTTTACCATTTTCTCTGAATTGCTTGGTCATTTTCTCCCTGTGCTACATTTAGCACGTGATGCACAGATGTTGCTGCTCCACTTGCTTATCTTCCTTAAATGATTAAGGTATAATTCTCCTTAATAACAATATCTGTTCCAGGACAGTTAGCATATGACTCTAGAAGAAGAAAGGATGTCAGTTTGATGGATCTCATCATTATTTAGGTGCAAATGCATGCTGCACATCAATCATGTGACTCTCAAGATACGAGATAACAAAGATCAAGCTGTACTGTTCTTGCTGTATTTTTCTTGGACACTTGCTCTTCCTAGATAGCAGTGGGAAGCTGTCTTGTAATTGCTTATATATTCTGTAAATATGGCAAATATCTCTGTGATCCTGAGTGCTGCCTGAAATGAAATGTACCATTGAATTTTGAAACGATGGACGTAGTGGCATGAATCCAGTGATTTCTGAAAACGGGAAGGGCATCAGGGAAGAAATTTATCAGTTTAAAGAAAAAAAAAATTCTGCCATCAAGAGTTCAGCTAGACATGCCCTTCTACCTAACTGCTTGCTGAAGGTATAAATCCTACTCCTCAGGAGAGTTATCAGAACGATAACCTTGGAGACTGAAAGCCATTAGCCGATAAAGCAGAGATTTGGGCTCCATGCTGGGGAAATCCTTGGGATTACTGCCGTCTTTGCCAGCAGGCAGAATGTACTGGGTTGCCTTATACAGGCACAGCTTCTAGACTGCGTTATTTTGGGAGTACTGATAGCGGCTATTTGTGGGCAGATCTCAGCTCAGGATAAATGCCCAGGTATTTACCCAGCTTCACTCATGACACTGCAGATTGCAGCGAGTTCTGGACTCCAGAGGCTACACTGCTAGCAAATAGTTAGGGAGCTGGCTGGCTCACAACTAGCTCCTGCAGCTGCACCGGCTACCACGGCTATGTTTATATTAATACGACTAGAGGTGCCTTTTCAAACTTAAAGTAAAATTCTGTCCCAGTGGGGAGCAAAAAAGTATAAAGCTAGCCTGGAATCAGTGAAAGCATCCTCCCTGGAAATACCCTGCTGGGATGATAACAGGGGCAAGGTTAACCATTTTGTCTTCCATCTGTTCTTTTTTT
>VZTV01075743.1:0-13581 GCA_013400875.1 Anhinga rufa | reverse complement strand
GAAAATATCTGAACAGTTTGTATCACAGTGGCACTGAGGGAGCAGGGGGACTTTAGCCTACATGGAGATTTCCTTTATCACCAGCTGTTATCAGTGACCCAGCAGCAATGATGAGGTGATAAAAACCCAAGACAGCCTTGATGGAGAGCACACACCAACGAACCAAGCAGACTAAAGAAACTAGCCTGGTAAATTTAAACCATTTATAGGCGGTTTCCAAGGAACCCAGAGGAAAATTAAATTCCCACATAACTCAGTGAGCCAGAATCATGCTACTGAAAACCTGAAACCCCCCCCAAAAACCCTTTTCAGTCAAAACCCCAGCACTTTTGGCTTTTAAGCTCTTTAAAACAAAATAACCTGAGAGGAACAGGGCAATTGTTAACAACAGTTCTAGCAGGCAACAACTGGAAAAACATCCCTCTGCCTCAAACTGGCTGAGACTACTTCTAAAAAGAGACATGTGTGCTTTTTCCAATACACCACAGAGGAGGCTCAACAGGACTATTTCTCTGGTACTTTCCACTTGTATGTAGGGAAAATGAGAAGAGAATCATTAAACATTACACATGCAATAGTATAAGAGGTCTTTTGGTTAGTGTAATCCTGTGTGTTGGAATAAGGTGACTCATTCACAGTGGATTTGCTGGATTTGGAAAGAATGGTGTCTGGGAAACCCATAAATATAACTCACTAGGATTTATTTCTACTAGGAGCTAGCCATTTCTACTTTACCTATACTGCTTGTCTTTTCCACTGAGCTTCCGATACTGCAGCCATCTGCTAACTGGGTGTACAATCCTCTCTTGCCATGGAGTTTGTGTTGGCGCAACCACAGCCTTACCATTACCCAGCCCAAAAGAGAACCTGAAGTCCAAACCAGTTTAAGCCCTGCGTGCACTGAAGTGCTGGGAATGTGAAACGCGAGAAAACAGACTGATGCACCATTGGGCTGTTGGTCACAATTCTTACCGTCTCCTGGTGCCGTTTCTTATTTACTTTTCACACCAACAAGATCTGCTTATGAATAATACGCTGCAGCTAGAAGATCTGGACAATCAACAAAAAGTTACAATCTCTGCCCTGAAGAACATATAAATTAAATGATAAGCTCTAAAAGTCCTCTTTTTATTATCTGTATCTATAATATTTGTCTATTTTTCTCAAGCCTAAAAAAATTAAGTCATCTTTTGATTGTTTCTCCAACAGATGAGAAACTTTCTGATTCTTGTTTTTTTTTTTTTCTGCATGTTTTCTTTTTAGGAAAATACTACTTTCTTTATCTTCTTTAGTCTAAAATATGTATTTCCTCAAATGATTCTTTCTTACATTTCTTGCCTCTAACCAATGTTTTGAATTACCGCACTGTGGCTTCAAGCTCATGTGACCAGGAAATAAAGCTGTAGAGCTCTGGTTGCATAACACAGCTCACTATAGGCTCACAAGCTTACTGTGATGGTAGCATTTTCCTGTAACAGCCTAGTCTCCTTTCTTTCTTGCAGTTGCTGTCATACCCATATTTGTCCAACTCCAGGTAGCTGCGGGCAGTTTCACAGTTCCAGTGATCCTGGGATAGGAAGCAGGGGCAGACTGAATGAATACAGACTAGACTATTTGCCACATTTTTCATATCAGGGAAAAAAAACCTCTAGGCAACATAATCCTGTGTTTAAAGCATCAGCTAGGAAGGAGAGAGCTGCAATAAACATCCAGCACAAAAAAAAAAAAGAATGAAAAATATCAGGTTGAGATCATATCATTCTTACAGCAATGAGAAACGCTCACGGTCAGTTTTCCCAGCATGTCTTTCTGACTCAGTTGTGGCAGCTTCGACTAGTCAGAGATTGCAAAGCATTTTTGCTTAAAGGTCAGCTGTTTCAGGGGCTTGAACTCAGTTTGCCCTGAAATTTGGTATGCATTGTTCGGTATGCTGAGGGTAGGGCGAGTCTGCCCAATATCAGACATTTGGCTAAAAGAGTCTTCAAAGATATATAACCCCAAACTCTTGTTTTTTCTTAAGCTTGACAAATTATAGCATTTTTCAGTGATCTTGTTCAGGCCCCCAAAGAGCATCCCCATCTCCTGCAGAGCTCTGGCTCTTTGGGCAGGGCAGGGCAGCACCACTGCAACTGATACTCACAAAAGGGCTTTGTAGCTGCAAGTCTCCGAGCAAAAAATTAGCATTATATGGTATAGCTGGGGAGACAGAAGTCAAAAAACTTTCTCCTTCAACAGTTCACACCTGAATACCTGTCATCTTGATACAGCACAGCATAAAATTGGCTGCAGGCAAACACCTTTACACAGAAACTTCTCATCTCAGTGAAATTTTATCCTTTGATGTGTGCAGACATACAATAAAATATGTCTTTTCATCAACGAGATAACCCTGCTATTGCTACTTTGTACTCACCGCCTTATTTTGTAGGAAACGTTCGGTCTGTTTGCATCTGTTTATGGAAAGAGAACAAGCATTTCAAGGGAAAGAGAAAAAAGAGCAGCAAACTGGGAAAATGCTTTCTCTGTCAGCACTACAATATTAATAGCGCTTGCCATTTTGCTCAGCAATAAATAACAAGCCATTCCTTCCTTAAAAAAAAGCAGCAAGAACACACCCTTAGCCAGAAACATCCCAAGCAGAAAGGCCAAGTTTCCGTAAGTGCAAGACTACATTAATTATATGTCTAAACAGTCCACGGTGTTTGCAGAAAGCAACCGATCTCTTTCAGAGCTGTTACTTTTAAAATGTATTTTCAGTGCTCGGCAGAGCTGATCAGCAAAGCAGCCGCTGTTCCTAAGCAGGTCTCTTTTCCGTGGGGCTGGGAATGCTGAAACACAGGGAGCTGCGCAGGGGCAGGTCCCACACACCCGGCTGCAAGGCAGCTAAGTTCAAGTTCAAGTTCAGTTTCATCTCAAATAAAACAATTCTGCTTCAAATCTCTGGTTGTACTAATTCATCGAAAGAAGCTCAATTAGTTCTTGCTAATTCATAGCTGCAAAATATTACTATTCAAGCCTCCTGTGTCTCATGTTTCTTTTTAAATCCATATATAGTTACAGAATGCCTGTCCAGCAAACTTGCTGATCTAGCCTAGCTCTTTCCTCTGGAAAGTCTGACATGTGAAGCAGCTCTGTAAAAAGTTAAAGAGGCAGTATCGAATGTACTTGCAAAAATATTTTTTTTTTTATATTTGTGTTTACCATCTGTTGCTAATGGAATAGAATTTCAGGAGCCTGTAAATGATCTCTTTCTTTACAGATCTGGCCCATCCTTCAGCAAGTTGGTTACCTGAGGGTTTAACTCCAAGAAAGTGCACTAAGTTAAGCACAAACTTGTTTTTTTTTTCTCTTGTGGGTTGTTTTTTTTTTTCACACTGCACAAGCATGTATCAATTTCTTTTGCAAAATAAGAAGAAAATCCTTTTTAATTACCAAATTTTCTACAGAAGTATATTAAAGTATATTTTCTACCAAAGTATGTTATGCCCTCAGAGACATGGTGTAAATTTGGGGTTGTCCTGTGCAGGGACAGGAGTTGGACGTGACGATCCTCATGGGTCCCTTCTAACGCAGGATGTTCTATGATTCTGTGATAAAAATTACCACGTGAGAGTAATACATGGTTGTGCAATCACATCTGAGGTGTGAGGAAGTTCATAACCTTTCTTTCTGTTCTTCCTCAGACAGAGCATGAGATTTGCTTGTTTGCTTCAGCCAGAAGGTACTGATTCCCTTTTCAGATTGGAGCAATTAACCAGTGTAAGCAGATTCTTCTGAAGCGAATTAATTTTAATCACAGGGTGTAAACTAAATTGCATTCATTGTATCTCTAACATGCCTTGGCTAAGCTTTTTGCTTGATGAAAAATCAGACAGAAAGAAAACATTATCTTGAAGATGGAAANGAAATCAATATATCTCAATGCTGAGCAACGTGTGCAGCCTAGTTTCTGGCCTTTATGCCTGTGCTTAGCTTGAGTGTAGATCTGCCTAAATACCTATTGCTCAGGAAGTCACTTATGATCCTGCAAGTTGAAAAGAACTGGCAAGTCATGGCATTATCTCTTCTACCCATACCTCCTTCTCTGCTGGGTTCACTGAGCATCACATGCACTAAGGCTGAGCTGATAAGCCGCCTCCTCCTCCTCTGAAACCAGAACATGGTCAATCACCTCCAGTGTCTTTAGACTGACTGCCCTGGCCGGGAGCCCATGGGAGAGGGGCCGCTGGCCGCTGTGCTCCTTTGTGGTGTGGCAGGAGGCCATGCCAGGTGGTGCCGCAGCGGCTCGGGATGGACGGGGAGGGAGCCCACGTCAGTGGCTGGGACAAGGGGGCAGCAGCGCCGCAACACCCGGGGGGCAAAGATGGCCCGGGAGCCAGCATCTCTGTTATGACCCTGAGCAGTCACAGACTTACATCTGTGTCATGTGCTCTACACAGCTGCCAGATCATATTCAAATAAAGGGGGTGCTAATATAACAGATGCAGTTTTTCTTGTTTATTTTTTTTGTTTTGTTCTTAAATTAGTCCTAGATTAGATTACAGTGAAATATTTCCCCAGATTACAGCCACTTGCATCAATTTTTCCCCCTACCTGTAAGTAGGTGGTTGTCCTCCTTATTTCAAGGATGGAAAGCTTGTATTCCCCTAGCTCTGTGAGTCTGGGCAGTCACCAATACATACTGGTTTTGGTGCTGAAAGACTATTATTCTTCCCAGACTACCAAAACATACTGCATAGGATAATCAGCTGTTTATGCTCCTTGATACTTAAATTAACTCATAACTTACTGAGTGGTCTTGTTTAAGGCTTTTGTGATATTCCACAGAATACCCGGAAAATTCTGCTTATGAAATTCTGATGGTTCCAATTTCTGACTGGGCCATTTTGTTTGTTAGTTTTCTTCATACAGTGCAGGTTACAAAAAAAAAAACAACAAAAAAACCTGTTATCTTACAAATGAGTGAAAATTACACTCAGAGTGTCACCTTAAACTGATGAATACAGCAGCCAGATCAATTTACTCAACTATGAAGTGTTTTTACATCTTGACGATAAGACTGCTACACTATATTTCATTCTTTGATTACAGCTGTTCCAATAGCCACCTAAAACATTAAAAAATGAGTTAGAGAAACTCTGATACAAAAGTCTTGCTGTTTACAAATGCATCTTTTGGTGCCAGTAATGACTATTCCACAATCCCAAATGTTACAGTGATGTTTGTCATTTGCCATCAAAGCAATACACATTATCATTAAACAGAATTATCAGAAAACATTAGCTTGTATGTACCTCTTCGAATCTACATGACACGGTTCATGCAAAGTTTTGCCTAATACCAACTTGCCAGAAAACAAAATCATAACCAAGAATTAAATAGTGAATTGGAATGAAAAAGATTGCTAAGGAGAGCTCATCCTTTAGAAAGAGTCGGAATACGTAGCTCACATATTACTTGCATTCTTTAAAGGTAAACATAACATTTCAGACTTGAGCTAGGTCTTTGTGTAGTATTGACCCATTTAGCTAGACTGACATATGTCTTTAATACTCTAAGGTACATTAATGATTTTCTGATAAAACCTAAAGCATCTCTTATTTTTTCATGATTTATTCATTACCTACAAAGATAAAAGATATATCACTGATACACTTCATCCACTAAAAAAGGCAGCCCACTCCCTCTCTTTCCTAAGACGATGCAGATGAGTTTTTGCAGAGTTCATTGCCGTGACCCCTTCATTTCAGCAGAAGGTAGAACGACCGCTAACTTATTAAATGTGTGAAGGAAGACTTGAATCAAAACTCTTTCCTTTTACTGTGCATTTCAGTTCACAATGAAAAGGGGAAGGAGAAGAACACACTCTCATTGTCAGGCAGGCAACTTAAATTCTTATAAATTCATTCTCCTTATATTTTGGGCTAAGTTAGAAGTTTCAATTGACCTGAAAACTGAAATTCAAACCCAACTGAAATTATCAAAAGATTGTAATTTTTCGTGATCCCTGGCAAACCTCTTGCATGTACTAAGCAAAGTTGGAAAACTGGAAAAGTTTTGAGATTCATGATGAAAAGATTAAACGTTGCAGGATCTAAACAAACTTACAAGGATGCAGATTTCAACTACAAATAACATTTTATTTGATGACTGATGTTTTTCTTGGTTTGTTTATATCTCCAGCATAGTCACCCTGTCTCAACCAACTAAAAAAACACCCCCATTGTATAGTTAGGATTTTATAATTTGTTATTTTAGGGAAAAGCTTAGTTATGATTTTATGGGTAAAATCTTATGTTGGAGTCAACAACAAACATTATAAGATAATTCAAGATAAGTTTCTCTTTCCAGAAATACTTAAGTATTGCTAAGGAGCAGTAGCAGGACCACAAGTGCTTGTATTGTAATAAAATAAGAATATCCAACTTGAACAAGGTAACTTACTGAGTTCTTCAAGAACTATTCTTGGAACTAACATAATTCAATATTATCATTGGTGATTTTGGCACAAAGACCTGGAAGATATTAACAAAATATAATGGTGCCCAGAAACTGGGAGGCAAAATCAATACGAAGGGAATAAAATAGAATTTATAACTTGCACATTGAAATAGGAACAGGATGAAATTTGGCAAAAGTATGTACTCTGGAACTGAGAGCAAGAATTTCTGCCTTGAGCTTGGAACTCAGCATATTAAATGGCAGAAGAGGAGAAAAAGCTTTAGATATTAGTTGATCACAGGATAACTAAAGCACTTGAATGCAGATGTGGAAGAGTCCGAGTAGAGCCTAGTATAAACACAGGTTGAGCAATTAATGAAAATAATTATATGCCATGGTTATCCCTCATAATATGGAGCTGGCTTCCATGAGCCAGAGGGGTGACAGAGAGTGGGGTCCAGGTTCTTGCTGAGCTCATCCAGCTCATTTTGAAGAGTGGAGGAAAAGCCCAGGAACCGACCAGCCCAACACGATGACTCTGGATGGCTCATGGTGGGCACTCACCAGAGTAGCAGTTGCCACCAGGGCACATGGGGAAACCAGAGCGGCACAGGGGATGAACGGCAATGGTTAATACTGCTCAGTACCCTAATACTGTTGGGGAGGAATACTGCCACACTGGCTGGCACTTGCAGGGGGGAAAGGAGAAGCCTGGAAGGGGAGGCAAGTTACAGCTAGCCAGAAAATTATGTCTGTCACTTGTGCATTTCTTATTTTCCATCTGCTCGAATTGAAAACCTGGACTTCATCTTGAACATACATGCCCTTGAAAAATCAGATCTAAGTTTTCTCACACTGGACACTTCAGTATATTCTGTAAGTTGGGTTCTTGTACTTCAACTGAGTTAAAAATCAATCTGTAAACACTCAGCTTCTTCTATGAAAAAGCTCGTCACAAATGTTTCATTTCCAGTTGAACAAATGTTTCATTTAAGAATGCATTAACAGCCCAAACACTAAAGCTTCACAACATTTAAAGTATTTTCCCAGTAAAACAGTCTCTGTATCCTTAAGTGTATTTTTTCCTAGGCTGACTTTGCAGGAAACCATACTGACCCGCAGCATACATTATTACAGCTGAAGTAACTATACAACAAACATACAATGTCTATATCAACTGAAGTCAGTATTGGCCTATTATTCTTACTTACATGGTCAGTATAGTGAGGTAAGTCACTTCTTTTCAGGAAAATCCTGTTTGTTTGTTTTTTTAAAATATAGAAAAATACTGGAGGAATCTGTTTCTCTTCTGCCTTCTGAAAGATCATGCCATCCCTTGTATATACATACCTCCTTCCCTCTTCTACTTTTATTCCTCCTATGTTCATTTGCCACCCAAGACAGGCATTAGCATAGCTCTCTTCCAGACGTTTGGTCAAAATTTGGTACATCCATCATGACTGCTAGTAAAACCTCTCAACTAAAAATGTAGTTCTAGTCTAGACATGTAAACAGTTTCATATTTGTATTTGTGGAGGCCAGATTAGCTGGAAACTGGTCAAAAGGAGCCTGGCAAACACCTTCCCCACCATAATTTAAGATGAAAGAAATTATTTTTCAGGTACCGTGTTGTTTTTTGAAAGCTGAATGCATACCTGAGAGAGAATTTGTGTTTGCAGTGCAACAGGAGCAGAGTCCAGGGCTAGGCATAGTCTGCATCAACTTGATCCAAGCCACGTCCAGTGCCACAGATTCGGTGTGCGCTGTGACAGCTGCCAGCGCTGGGGGGACGTTGCTGAAAGGCCTAAGGAGAGTGATTACAAAGGTATTATAGCATAGGATACCTAAAGCACAAAATCATTTAGGAAACATTTGGAAGAATTGTTATCAATTCGATCTTTTGGTTTGAACTGAACAACAATCCTGAGAAAGCTGCTGAAATGGGTAAATACAGACACCCCTCCCCGGCCCCCCTCAACAGGAGTTGCACGCTGCAGCCGGAGCAGTTGGGCATCGAGTAAAACAGATAAAGACGACATTAGCATGGCAAGCAGAAGGTAACTACTTATTAGTATACTACTAAGGTAACTACTTACTACTATTGTTATTAATCTCAACCCCCAGGTTTAGGAGATGTTGCAGCTAAGCAGGTGACCGTGCGCCCCTTGCCGGATGCCGGGTCCCTGAGCAGGAGGGGCTGGCAGGGGCAGCTCAGGGAGGGTCAGCTGGGGAGAGCACGCAAGGCATGGCCAAAACGTGCTTCCTGGAAAGGAACAAAGTGACCAGGAAAGCTTCGAGAAGAGGGGATAGGCCAGTGACTAACATCACCACTGGTGGCAAGAGCTGAGACCATGAAGGGAGGCGAGAGTGTAACACATGAAGTCTTCAAACATGCCTCCTGTGCTGAGCATGGAGTGGGAATTTGTGTGCTGAGGGCAGGGGGAGATGGCTTGACCAAGAAGGAAGGAAACACGGTACGTGGAACAGTTGTAATCTTCCTAAATAGCTGCCTTGTAATACAGCTAATGCTGGCATGGTTCCCATCTACAGTACTTTCATGCTGGCTGCTGACCAAGCCACTTCAGCCTTGTTGTCCTACATGGTTCTTTGATGATGTCCAAATGCAAGCCAGTTTCTGACTGTCCAGGCAAGTCTTTTCCTGGGCAGACATAGAGCACAGACAGACCTGCAGGAGTTTTAAGTGGATTTGGGAGTTCTCACTCTGTTTTCTCTGTACTCTGTGTGTTGCTTGAACAGCTTTTTTCCTTGGCAATGTCTTTAGATCCCTTGAAATCTCCACTGGTGACTGAGCATGTAGGTCCAAAAGGGCACTCATGACTTGACTGTTTGCAATGGGCATTGCATAACCTCGCAGACTCTCTATCCACAACCACGGGTGAGAAAGCTTAACTCCAAAGCTCTTAGAAACATACAGATAATATAACATATGGAACATAAAACTCATCTCACCATCAGATCTCCAATTGTTCCTGCCTTCACAAGTGACTGTAGCTCCATGCACAGTTCCCTGTCTTTCCCAAGAATGACAGAACACTCCTGCATTATTCCTTTCCCACCCTGGTTTTGTCTCCCTAGCAGAAAAGCCTATGTCCTTGGCTAAAATTATTAAATAAATCAAATTATTTTGATTTGGCCTGTGTGCCAATAATTAGGAATTTGGATTCTTGTTTGATTAAGTTTATTTGCAGCTATGAAAATGTAGGACTGTAACAATTTACACTTGGATTGCAAGCTACTTTCTGTAATAAAATGTAGATTTTTTTTTCCCCATCTGGTTGACTTAATTTGTTGGTTGCTTAAAAAGCTGTATATACTATAACTAAAATTATATGTAAGCTTTACCAATAGAGCCAATTGGCTAAAATCCTTTGGTTGTCCCCTGTTTGAACATCTAGTTTACGTAACCGGTTACAAAATTCTGTATGTGTACTTGTGCAGATGTGGTTTTAGGCAATTTCTAAATTGCATGATTTTAGATGAAGTAAGTCACTCTGTGATGTCTAGACTTTCTTTCCCACATGACTCCAGCATAGAAGGTTTTGACCAGCACTGTCCCAACCTGTGTAATTTATACATCTGTAGTGTATTTTCACTGTAGACAGGCCAAGTTCCTGTGTAGACTGATCTCTGCCAAAGAACTTTTCCAGTCGTTGTTTGATCAGTCAAGGCATGATTCTAACACCAATTCCCTTATTACTACAAAACAACAGGAACTAAGCACAAATTTGCTAGACAATGTTTTGTCCATGAAAGTATAACAAAATCATCTAATATTTCTTTTTATGGTTCTTGTTTCTGTAAAGGAAATGTTTTTGTTTGTTTCTGAAATCTGCAATTAAATGTAATTTAATTGTCAAGCTATTTCTTGGTGCTGAAAGAACAAATCTGTTTCATTTCTCAGTAGTTCTTTATTTCCTCTAGATTTTTTGCAAAGAGATTCCTGGCTGTTGAGAAAATACAATTACACCTAAATATATGGAACATAAGATGAATCTTCGGTTCAGGTATTTCTGCATAGATGGTCTTAAATGTACTGCCAAAAATAAGCACGCTTAAAAGATAGTTACAAAAACTATTTTAAAGGAAAATATCGATGATAATGCAAGCCTAACCTTTAGTGTCATCTCACCTGGAGATTTTGACCTCATTTGGAGAGAAAAAATATAAAACTGTGAAAATGTTTTACTCTGTATTAAATTGATTGGCTTTGTGGAAAAGAACAGAACTACTACCCTGGATTTGCTTTAGCCTGCATCTTCATGTGCTTTGATTTCACCTTGCTTACTTCAGTCTCCAGGGCCCACTAAAATAGCACAGGGACAATACTTCATGACCAAAATATACAAAGGATTTTATCAAAAATATGCCTGAAAAGACACCAAATTACTTTAGTCCTAGAACTTGGTCTTAACATGCTTCGTAACAGTTTGTTTGGATGGACATATTGCATTAAACTGGCTGGGTTGCAAACCTTGAAAACAGGATGTAATTACCATGGGTGCCTATATTTATTTAGGGTCCTCCTGTAGCTCATGTAGCAGTAGGACTCTTGGAAAACAACAGTTCACACTGAAGGCCATTAGTGTGGATTGTGACACTTCTTGTTATTAGAATAATCTGAACAACCAACCTTTTGCTCGTGACTGCATGTTTCATCAGCAAGAAAATGAGAAATCAACTAACCCTCAAGATACCGGCAATTTCCAGCGTAGTGAATACTCACAGAGGCATTACGCAAAGACAGAGGAGTGAAGTATATCTGAAGGAATGATATATCTGCTTTCTGATTCCTTCCCCCAACTCCAGGGCCAAGCACTGCATTCCAGTCCTAACATGCCTGGCTGCATCTTATCTACCTTTTCTTCCAAATCCCTGAAGCTCCTCTGGGGTTTCTCTAGCAACTCAAGATGATGAGATACATCCCTCCTGTGAGATTTCTGGTGTCTTTTCACAGACTCAGGATATCTGGGTCCCACTAGCCCATTTTTGCTAACCTGAGAAAGGACCGTGTTCTACCACCCTTCCAGCCCCCAAAGCAGCCCTCCTGCAGCATGCAAGGCTCGGTTACGCTTACAAATAAAAATTTCCTACTTCACGATCCTCCTGACACCGATGTCAGCAGCACCGAGTGCTCCTGGAACAGGCTTTTCCAGGAGATCGGGATCAGTTTCATTAGCAGCCCTCCAGGCTTGTTTGGGTTTCATGTGGAAAATCCATGAAATCATACATGCCACTAAGGAAGCTACAGAGCTGTTGCTGTGGTTTAAAAAACCTGTTTCTTATGAATATTTTTTTACTAACTGATTGCACTGCTGATGCAGTTTTCCAGCCTTACAAAGCTTACGTACCAATCATCTCCTGCTCAAACCTGCTTGCCTTCAGGATATACATCCAGCTCTTGGGATTCAGAAAGAGCCACCTGCATCCTGCTGTCTGACAATGCTACATATGTATATACACATATATATACACATGTACACACATTTCTATGTATATGTAAAACATAATCTTGTCACTGTCCGTAATCAGACAATACTCTAATAGCTCCCATTTATTTTTTAAAACAAAAAACCTGATATAATTAAGTAATTCATATTTATAATCACAAGCATCTTGCTTCACAGCATAGTTACAAGCCACATTTTTCATGATGTAACACATGGAGAATGAACCATATGTCTGCAAAACAAGGCACGTAAGTCATTATGTAGAAGCAGTATCTTTAATTTTAAACATAATTCACAAGAACTCTTGGGTACTTAATCATTCCTACGCCTTTTCTACTTGGAAGCAAAACACACTGGGGTCACATTCAGTCACAGCCCAAGATAATATAACTCAGATCAGTTCACCGTGATTACATCGGTGTGAACGCTTTTCAAAATCTCAAGACAAAAGCTTATACTACAGATTGTTTCAAATCATAAACCACACGCTACTGATCTGCAGCTTGCAAGAACACACAGCTCTTTACTACACCGCACCCACCCGCCCTCCAGCATCTTCTCCCTCACTAGAGAGATCCATGACAATCTCCCCCTTAGGGTGAGAGCTTATCACTCCAGGGTAGCCGTAAACCTTCCTCCTCTGGGGCAACGAAGGTAGTTCAGAACAAGAGTCCTTTATTTTCCTTGGTTTCAGTGATAACGTATTCCTTTGGCACAAGGTGAAAGTGGTTTCCCATGGCCCCTCTAGCACACAGGTCATTCTGCCGTCCACACACACTGAGAGAGGGAGATTCTTACCCTCTCGCTGGAGCTCCAGCTAAACACAAGGGCTACGCCATTAGCAAATTTCTCTTTTCTACGGTTCCTCTCTTACTTTTAAGTCCTCCCTGGGGTCTTATCTAGGACCATTGTGGAGTTACCACCTTTTTGGTAGAAAATATAAAAATTACATATATAAAGTTAACAGACACGCATATAAACACAGGCTTAGAGATATCTTTGACTGTCGCAGAAACTGGAGTTTCTTCCTTTCTTGGCCTGCCTTCAAACTTGAAGAAAGTTTCCAGGAATAAGAAAGTTTCTGTTTATTCTACTAGCATGTAAGATACAGCCACCTAAGTAAAGCAAACAAAAATTCTCCTACAGAAAATGCAGGTTAATATTTTTATAATGTGGCTGTCTCTGTAACAAGCATGGATGATAGATTCAGAACTGGTCATCTAAAACCTACACAGTATAAAGAATTGCCTGCATGTACTGAGCAGTAACGTTCACCTACACTGGGATGCCAAAGAATGCCCATGGAAATGATGTGCCAAGCAGCAAACCCAAGTTTCTAGAGAAGGCAGAGGGGAGGGCAGCAGTGCTCAGGAACCGCCCGTCCTCTCAGGCTCTGGTACACTGGCAGCACGTGTGCTCTCCTGATCACCTCTGTGCAGTCAGCACTAAGATACAGCTTGTGCTTCTTTCCATTGATTGCTCATGATACACAGCTGCACATAATACATATTCACCAGGGTCTACACTTCTCTGATTTCTCACTTTTTATGTTCTTGCCACTCCTTTGCAACAGCAGCTGCATTTGCTTCAGAGGCTCTGAGGAAAAGGCTGTCCCTGTAAACTCTGGTCTTGCAGCAAGACCTACAGCATTGCTAACACCCCGTGGAGTCCC
>VZTV01075741.1:21762-34676 GCA_013400875.1 Anhinga rufa | reverse complement strand
TCTTACATTTTCACCATCTGGAGGAGTACCGCATCTGCATTTACTAGGGCTCTGAATACAATAGAGTGAAGGATATGTTTGCAGGTTTGAAGTCATACATATTGTTTTACCTATCAAGTATCCTGTTCAATCCTTAATAACCTAGCAGTCACCAGGTATCATCACTAATGTATTTTCATTAAATGTGGTCCCCTCATCAAAACTCCATAGTCAAACACCCTGAGCATTTAATGCTGTGGGAGACAGAAAATGACACTGGAATCAGGATCTATCATTTGCTAGTAAATGCAATGTTTTTGAAATTATCAAACATTTCGGTGACAATATCAGAATTAAAGTTGAATAATTCCCAGCTGCAAGACCTACAGTCTAACTGCTGTACAGGCTGTCTTTGTGGTCTACAATAGGAACATATTTTAATATGCTTTTCTATTTTAAAATATACATGGAAACGATGAGGACATTAGTAAATGACACATAGCCCTTAAGGTGAATTTGTGCAAGCAGCCAGTACATATATGATGCAGTCAAACTGATGAAGTTTAATCTGAAGGTAACTTGTTTACATAGTTGCTGATTTTAAAATGTTAGAAGGCAGATAAAACCTCCTCCAGACTGGTTGTATAGTTGAGATACATTTGCAAAATGTTTTCAGAATGAAGAAATTAATAAAATAGATAGCAAACTATAGTGATTTCTGAAAGTATTAAAAGTATCATATGTCAGTGATACCTACTTTGTTCCTCTCACTTTGGACCTCACAGACTGATAAGAAAGGAAAAGCATTATAACCCAGAAGTAAAACTGTTTCGTGATTATAACCCTGACAACCTCCTCTTAATGAGCTTCCCTGCAGATAGAGAGAAGAAACAGCTTTGATCTCTCAGAGTGAAGGATCTGAATGAACCACTGTTTTAAGGAAAGGCATCTGATTAGGTCTACTCTCCTAGTAATCAAAGTCACAAGCTACCATTTGAGGTATTTGCGAAATTCAGATAAGATTAGTTACTCCTTGGATAAGCCACTGCAGTCAGTAGGAGCTAATTTTGTCTGGGACATAACCACAGGAAGAATCACAATGGGAAATTAAGAATAACCTTGGTGAATATTTCACAGGGTAGAGCACCTTCTATTAGAAAATGTAAATCAACTTTAAATGTTTGTAAACACTCTCATGATTCTATATCATCATCATCATTATTACGATTACTTGACAACGTGCTTTAAGCTGTATGAAATTTAAATGAAAGGCAGTTCCATCTCTAAGTAGTCCAAATGATAAAAAGAGGACATATTTATTTCTTATGACAACTGCCCTGAAGTTTGTTAAACTGCCTTATTTACACTAGAGGCATATTTGACTTAAGAGTACCTCTTACATTTGGTAAACATGGATATTAAAGATGTACATATGTATATAATGAATAATAAATAAGCTGATAACTTATATCAATTTTCTTCCCCTTGTCATTTCTTTGCCCCACTGGAAATGGGATAGAATGGCACCTCCAGGACTGTCAGGTTGGGAGTCAAAAATTGACATATTGGTGTTTATTTTAGATCACTTATGGAAATGAGCATTTAGAGGAACAGGGGATATCTGAATGAGGAGCACAAGAATATCTCTGCCTGTGAAAAAGTCTTTTCTGAACTGAACCACAGGTCAGGTTTGGGTCAGAACATCTCCTTGCTGCTGTATTACCTGTGGGCAGCAAACAATTCACACAGCACATGGCTTTTTTCCGATTGACAACTTTAGTCATGACACCCTTGAAAAATGAAAGTGGTGATTTAGATATACAAAGGAAGAAAGATGAATTTCAATAAGGTAAAAGAAACTCAAACTGTTAGTTTTAGATTATTCTAAATTTTTAGAATAAATAGCATTTTATAAGTTATTAATAATTGTTTTATTACGTAAAAAATAAACAGATAAAATCTGTTCAGCAAAACTCTTTCCACTGCTAAACAAGGGTATTCTCCTGAACAGATTCTGACACTTAAGGGTTGTACAAAGGACCCAAAAATGTATTTTTTTCTTTTGAAGCTATTATAAAACACCTACATTAATTTCCATCAGATTTTGAGACAGATTTGTAGGAGCTGAATGGGGGTTGTGGAGATCAGTGACTCTTTTCAAGCTGTCACTGTTATTTGTGGTCAGCCAGAAGCAACTGATAATGGAGTATTATCTGCTGAGGGAAAAGGAGGGTAAGAGAAGGTTTGTGTTTTGTTGTTCATTTAAAATGAATTAGCCCCATCAAAATGCAGCCTTGAGAATTTAATTAAACAGCTGCCTAAATACTGATATTTAAGGATGTTAGGCATCCCATGTCAGCCTACTAAACAAACAGCACAATAAAGATGCAAACTGCTTTGTCTGGCTGAAGACAGCTTTTTCACTACTTAGTCCTCAAACCATCTGGCTATGTTTGGAGAATGTGGGATGGTAGCTGCTCTAACTCTTATATAATGATAAGACTTTCACTGTCAAACTTGCACTAGAAAGCAAATATTATGCTCTTTTAGGGTTATGAAGTCTTATTTCTCTAGTGACAGAATATGTTTTGAAGACAATAAATTCCAGGGCCTAGATGGTAATATCTTTCAGTGATTTAAAATTTCCAGATCTTTCAATGCCAATTCAGAAACAGTGAAATTTCTTTAAGAAGCAGTATTCATCAGTTATATTTAGAGGACAAGATAATTTGAGATTTCTCCATTATTACACAACTATCTCCAACCTTTAAGAGGGGCTGATTCTCAACACTTTCTGAATAACTGGGCTTTTGTTTGTTTGGGGTGTATTTTTCAGCTCAGATACCTGAAATTAAAAGCCATTCATAAAAAAGTTGGTTCTAGGAGCTCAGCTTCACAGCCCGTCACAACTTTTCCCCTGCCAAAAATCTCACATCACTTCATTTCCTTATATTCTCACTCTACAGTACCAATCTGCACTGCTTCCACTTTCATTTCCAACTGTGTTTTCCACACTGCCACTTCAAGTTAGGGCTTTTTTTCTAGCACTGCTCCTCATCTTACACCAATTCTTCATTTACTTTCCTTTAATCAGACCATTTTTTCTGATGACCTCTTAGAAGAAAATTCACATACAACTCCACATTACGTAGCAGCCTTATTTCTAACTTCTACATGAAAAAAAATAATTGAGTGTAGGAAAAAAAATGTGCTATTGACCTTTGTAGAGACACCTGGTCACAAGAAAGAAGAGCTATATGAACACAGCCATGCTGTGTGTGAATCGTTAGTAGTTCTCCATGGATTAAAATGGGGCCACAAACTACAGTGTGGGTGTCACCAGCCAAAATTATTTACCCAGATTGTCATGACTTAAGAGAGAGTTTCACTTTGGACAGATATAATTCTTAAAAAAACTTGGAGGAAAAATACTGGTTTTGTCTGAACCTAACTGTATATTCATATTAGTGACTAATTCAGTGTAATAGGAGCAGATAAGCATATTAAAGCAGATAAGTATATTAATGCACAGATCTCTGTTATATGAGGCTGAGGATGCTTCTTCAGACTAGATTTAGCCTAGTCTCCAGGGCTCACTCTTTCCATGACACATGCATTTCACAGCTTTCTGGGAGAAAAAGTGTTCACTGGGGATCATAGATGGTGGGTTCACACATTTGTAAAAGTAGGCATCTAATACCAAATTTCTTATTAAATTACAAGCTAGTGTAAAAGCAAATTTAATAGATTGATTTTTCTGTTGAATATGATTTGCCTTTGCTGGCACTCTACTCTTATTTTTTTCCCCTTTCCCAATTCATGTATTTCTGAAAAGAGTTCATTACTTTCCAAAGGCCATTTTTCTTTTAAAATTTTTTAACAAGTTTGGAAGAATTTAGTTTCTTCAAAAGAAGGGTGTACATCTGATGTTGAACCTTCAGATAAAGTGAGATCGGATTTGTCTGTTGACTGCAGGAGCTTAACTCTCACCAAACGTTTCTACTGAGGTTCTTTGATATTTTGGGTTTTTTTCTCTTCATTTCTGGGAGAAAGAAAATGCTGTTCACTGTATTTCTGCATTTGGCTCTGAAAAGGGCAGGCGTCTGCCTCCAAAGGGGAGGAAATTTCAGCCTTTTTATATTGGTAAATGGGAAGTGGTTCCTGGAATGAAAATAATGAGTTTCAGAACCTTTGCTGTAAAGCACTAGGGGATGTATCTCATATTACTGGACACATTTATATATATGGTTATTTTTTGTAAGTCCAATAGATGTTGAACTCATTTATGTATATTCCTAGGGTCAGAGGTTTAAGAGATGCTCCAATATAGCAGTGATGAGCCCATCCAGGTGGATGCTGGATGCCTGCTAACTGGCCAGTATTTGCACAACCAGACCTCATGTTTTTCCCATATATATTATTTCCTGATTTACAACATGAAACCAGATTAAGTACCAGATGAGCTCATTTTACAGGTGCATAAATATAGAAGCTGCTCTCCAAGAATATACAGACTGTAGTGCATGCTAGTTTCTTTGGCAAAACACATATACTTGCATATTCCACAGCAATATATGTATGCTATAAGCAGTGGAAGACAGGCTTCTTAAAGCTGAAAGCATCACTAAGCAAGTGAATATTGAGCAGTGAATATTGAGCAAATCACCACCTTATGCACTAGTTCAGTATCAGTGGTCATATTCCACAAACTACATCTGTAAACATATTTTAGTTATAAAGCAAAAACCAGCTTTTGCTATTGGCTCTCAAAGAATTGTCCCAAATGCAGAATCTTTGGAACATCCGTACCCAATACTGACACACAAAGAAATCTGGTTTTAGAACTGATTTGCCTGAACCTGCTATGTAGCATTGATAAATTCATATCAAAGGGCTGTGGGGATTTTGATCAGGACAGCTGACTTTCCTTTGGCTGTTATAACAACTAATAAGATTTGTAACTGTTGGCTAAGAGACTTGAGAGGGATTCAGTTTTGAACAGCAAGAAAAATGCATACTTCTTTTCAAGATGAATATAAATTACTACCATTTCTTAAGGAGTCTTTGGTTTTTGTGATGTGGCCTATATGCACCTTTCTAACTAGAAAATTACATATGGCATACAGCAAAGTGTGGGTTGTTTCTTTTTTTTCTCAAGGGGTTTAAAATTGATCTTGTATTAGTAGGTTAAACACATTCACTTCTAGAAGACATGACAGCCTGAAGTAAAAAAAAGAATTTAAAGGTGAAAGGGTTATCAACTGAAGAAAATTGTCCTGACACCAGTCTCCTGCAATCGTGGGCAGATGAATTATGTGATTTTAAATGAGATCTCTCTGGTAAGTTTTCCATGCTAGAACAAAAATATTAATATAAATTTTTCAAAATAATTCCTGTCTTGCATTTGTCACCCACATATGCAAAGAAATAAAATTCTTTGCTTTGAAAAATAGTGTTTTTATAAAAGCCTTTAGCCTTTTCCTGAAAAGAAAGGCCTACACCTTGTTTTATTTCTAATTCTGATTTGCTTGTGTGTGCATGAGTCTATTTCTATATGTCCAGACACATATATTTTTTCTGTGTATGCATGGAAAATATGGATATCCACACATGCAGAAAACTAATAGTTAAACAGTCTGGCTTGAAGTCTTTTGAACTACAAACACTTTAAGCAGAATTCATCAGGGTTAGGTCAAATTCTTTGACCTGCTCATTTTTAAACAGTAGTAGATCTCAGTTTTATTAGATGTATTTTACAAAGGCAATCTTGCTGCTGTTATACAGCAAGTATTTTTTTTGTCTGTCAGCTTTAAACCATGTTTCAGAAGATTTTCTTGTTGTTATGCATAAACATTAAAAAGAAGAAGAAGAAGGAAAAAAAATCAAACCAAAATAAATCTCCTCTCTCTCCAGCATAGCTGCATTCAGCTGGGAATTCCACATGGTTTTATAGACTTCCCGCTTTACCGTAGGCACAACCGTTCTTCTGTGGCTTAATTTCTTCTTCTGTAAGAAGGGGGATTAAAATACATAGAAGTATTAGTGGAATGCCAAGTCTGTGAGTGAACTGTGACTGGTAGGGATTGAACCGAGGTACTGAGCAACTAAAGCTTTTCCCTCTCCATGTTGAAAGACCCCAAGCTGCAGGCTAAGTGGGAGCAGGAACTTTGTAAACCTCTGTAAACCCCCAGGAGTCATTTCAAGCCTCACACTTGCCCACAATAAGCCTTGGATTTGCCTTACAAAGCCTCATCGCATAGAGGAAGATTATAAAAAGGAAGGAGGATAACAGGATCCCTGAGTCCACAACAAGGATTAGATGGATGCATCCTCTGAGCACCCCTGACAGGTAAAGAATAATGGCACCACTTCTAACTTGATGTGTCTTTAATAAAACTGATATAAAATTCTTAGCCTGAGCATGAGCTCAGATCAGATAGTTTTAGAAACCTGAATAACTTACAGCCCTTTCTCTAGTCCTGAGACAATGCCACATGTTAACCTCATCCCTCTCTACTCAAACTTCCTACCCTCCAAAACAAAGCAGTGCATTCAAGCCATCTGCAGGCAATGAACCCTGCCCCATCCCAGCTCCCAGGCTGTGCCTAGGGCAGTCCAAGTGAGTGCCCGCAACTCCAGCCAGCCCTGAGCCAAGGACCACACAGGACAGGAGGCTGAGTGTCCTCATGCAGTTTGTTTTACTACTGCATTCACAGGGTTTAGACCTCTGGCAATCTCTTCTTGTCACACTGGTTACATTCGGCGATGCTGCTTTTGATTTTTGCCTCAGTTTCCTACTGGGTAACATCGTAAGAATATTTATCACTGAAGAACTGTATGAATATTACATATAATAGCACCTGAGAGTTGTTAAAATAAAGATTAGGAACAAGAATCTTGGACTAAATCAGATATGAAACTTAAAGATTCATTGCCTTTGTGAACAAGGCTAAGCCAGTTACAGATCCTTGCCTCAGACCACAGGAAAGGAGGTTGGAGTTGAAACAGAAAAAAATGCAGAAATGAGTAATGAGTGACATTACAAAAATACAAGCACATGAAAAGCTGAGGTGCTTGAAGCTCTACAGAACCAAAAGGGTCGTATTGTTGACCTAATCATATCAGGTAGCTGAAGTTTGAAGCTCCATATCCAAGTTTCTCTGGTTTTGGATAGATGGTGTCAGTAGAAGTACAAAGCCCGTGACTGGGGAGCAGCTCTGCAGAAATGCCCTGGGAGTCTGGGCAGGGGAAACTGCAGGAGCCAAGGCAGAGGCCAGGGCCACCAGCAGGCCTACCTGCAGGCCAGGAGCTCCAGGGTAGGCATCATCCCTGGGAACACTTGCCCCATAAAGAGGGGAGAAGGGAGCTGTGCCTGCTTAGCATGGGTAAGGGGCAGCTTTGGGGAACCTAACAGCAGCCAGCCTGTGCCCCAGAGAGCAGTGAGAAGGTGGATTGCTTACTGCGGTGCTTGGCAAGAGGATGAGAGACAGGAGGTACAAGTTGAAACAAAAGGGAGAGGAGAGGTTGTGCAGGGTCCATCCTTGGAGGTTTCCCAGACCTGGAAAAGCCCTGAGCAACCTCGTCTGACCTTGTAGTAGACCCTGCTCTGAGCCTCCCAAGGTCCCTTCCATCCTGAATTATTCTGTGATCCTATAATCCTACAAGTTCAAACTGAATCACTAGTAATCAGTGTTTTGTGTGTTTATTTGCAGTAAAGATTCCAACCTTCTTAAATCAATCATAACACAACATAGTTTTATTAAGGACAGTAACTGTGGTTTTTTTACTGTACAACTTTTTTTCTCGCAATGCAAGGCCCATCCAACCCCAATTTAGTGTTGCATTTTATGTTCAAACCAGAAAAAATATCAGAAAGAAATAAAGACGAACCAGATCCTCAGCAGTTGCCTAACTCTAAGCTTATTTCTATTGCACAGAAGCCAACCAAACCAGCAACAGGGTAGTGCCAAAGATCATCAGAACAGTCTGCCAAAGAAAAAGCCTTAGGCCTAGCTGCTGCTACTGGAAAACCCCAGACAAATGCCTGGCAAAGAACTGGCCCCGGACTTACACATTGTTATTGTGGAGGAGGGAATGATGACACAGTTTCCTGCACAATATTTATACACTTGTGCTCTGGAGCCTTGTCTTCTCATTCCAGTGGATATAAGAAGAAAACAAACTGCAGAAAAGGCATTTCTGTTGCCTAAGGTGTCATCGTGACTGTTTGTACTTTTTTTTTTTTCTTTCTATTTTACATTAAATTCCTAGATTTCCATAATGATCTTAAATCAATGGGAGGATGCCAGCATCGCATAGTTTGCCGCCACCAAGGGCAAAGCAGGCAGCAGCTAATGGAGAAATAAGGGCATCAGAAAGGTGATATGAGGTGCCGCACTCGGACAGAAAGAGTACTGAGAACGAAATCCAGGTCTCCTGACTCCCTCCTATGTGGACTTCATCCTTCCTACTCAGCTCATTCTCATCCAGATGGTGACGCTTATATTGCTGTGTAATTACAGCAAAAACCAGTCCTTATGTGCACTACCACATGTAGTCTTCTAGCCTTATGGATGTCTTTTGGGATAAAGGCATATATAGCTTGTACAATTTATGTCAAACCGATAATTCCAATGCCATTTAATATACACACTTGTTACAAGGTCACCAAAGGATATTTCTCCCACGGCATTGCCTCATTTTCTTTTAATCAGTGTAACTGTTCCTGGACTATGTGGGGGTTTTGACGGTGGGCTTTCATTGTGAAGTAGATTTAGATTATTGTGAATAAACCGAGGGATTTAGCATTATGGAGAAGAATTGGCAAAACTCTGAGGCAGAACATGATTTATTAACATGATAAGCACGGAGATAACTTTTTATAAAAGATTTTGAGATTACATTTAAAACTTTATGGTTGCTTCCTGAAATGTGCAACAAACCTCTCTTTGCAGGTAAAGTTACTTTAACTGTAAGAGCTGCTCTTCAGATCTTCTGAGTGGTGAGGTTATATTAGTATTTATTTTTTCTAATTCATAGACATGCTAACTGCGTTTAGGATCCTGCTGTGCTAAATTCTGTGCATTGATATATTAGGAGATGGTTCATCTCAGAAAAATTTACAAACCAACCAGATAAGAAAGGCAAAAGGCTGAAAAATTGAAAGGTGCACTAATTTATTTTCATAGGTAATCTATCAAGCTGGCAGCAGAGACTAGCTATTTTTATGTTTCAGTCTCTGATTAAACAACACTGTCTACTAAAGAAGCAGATATCATTTTGAATCTAGAAGAATAATGTATACAAGGTAGAGTCTGATTTGCTTTATTGATGTAAGAAGGTAAAGTAAATGGGAAAAAATGCAATTTACACTACCATACTAGGATACATCCTCAGGTTTGCAATAATAGAAGCATACTAAGCAGCCAAAATTGATTCAGTGTGGCAGGACCAGACTATTAGGAGCAAAACTTGTCCCTTTCAAAAGTTTAACCATTTCTACTAAATATCTGTCAACATGACACTTATTAGCTGTCTACTTCATACTCCAGTCTAATATAACCTGACATGTATGGAGGTAGTATGATGGCAGAATACCAACACTGGTACTTTTAAAACAGACAGCTGTTTCACTGAGCTCTTATTTAAAGTGCATGAAAATTGGTGTTATGCTGTGAGCAAATGACTGTAGAACAGAGGCCAAAAGAATGCTCTTGAATGAGGTGGAAATGTTAAGTTTTCTTAGTGTTTGCCATGAATTTTGTTCTAGTGCCAGAGTGGTTTCTATGCAGACTTCTTGCAGAGTGAAACAGGAATGATGGCTCTACTACAGCTTTTTCTCAGTCTGTAGCAATTTATCAGCATGATACCAATCTCTGAAATGTCTAGCTGTGTTCTTCTCTGAAAACACAATACAGCTAAGATAAACAGTGTTGCTTTACAGAGAAAAGACAGAAGGAGAAACCAGGTTCTAAAATGACAATCACTTTTCTTAATTCTGAAAAATTTGTTACTAAAAACGGAAGTTCACAGGCAGGAGAAGGAAATAGAGAAGACGCCATTTCTCTGACTTGGAACAGCCAAGGACTTCAGCTTTATTTGCTAGAGGAAAAGAGATGCCATTTCAAGAGTTCAACATAAATAAGACCATGTATAAAATAAAATATGTCTCTGTGCAGAATGTCAGAGACTGCTCTGCTAAATTTATTTTTTAAAATAGTTCTTGTTTAAATAAATAGTCCCCAGCTGAAGAGGAGTTATTCCTTCAGTGAGGGCTGAAGGGTTTAGAATACATAAGAATGAGCCATTTCTCCAGGAATTAGAAACAAGAAGCCAAAAAAAAAAAAAACCAACAGCAGCAATTGAAATATTTATCAGCTAAACCAACAGTAACATCAGAAACATATAAACACCTCTCAAAAAGCAAAATATTTACTGAAGGACAGCAGCTATTTTCCTTTGCAACATGTGAGAGACTAGCACTAACTTCCCTCTGCAGAATGTTGCATTAACAGGCTTCCTTTAAAACCTAGTGGGAGTAAAAGAACTCTTTAAAATACACTCATTTTTCAAGGTCAAAACTGAAACTGCACTCCATCCTGTGGCATTTTAGAAGGCAAGACTGAAAGCCCAGTGGGCCTTTCTTGCTTCAACCTTCTTCCCACACTGGGAATGAAAATTAGTTGTGCCATAGTCTGACTTCTTTTTTACCTATAGTCAAATCCATAAGGGTGATTTCATTTTACCTTAGACATCTAAGAGTTTTCTGACTATATCTAAGTTAGTCAACCTTTGCTCATCATAGCCAAAAGAAAGAAATAGATAACTCCTAGGAGCACAATAATTTCAACCTTGGATAGAAATCTATCCCAAAGTAGGTTATCCAAGAAAAAATCCTGTGCATGTGTCAGATGTGCCCTGAATCCATTGTAGAAGAGACATGGGTGCTCTTTCCTTACTCTGGTTTCCATGCAGAGCAAACTTAAGAGAAGCAAAACTACTCACCAGAGGTCAGTTTAGTTGCAATTAGAGATAATTGAGATGATTTGTTATCTTAAATGTATGACCTAATTAGTTGTCTCCAAAGAGATATTGGGGGGTGGGGGCAGTGCTCAGACCTAATTGATTGAAGTTTTGAGTGATGATCTCACTCAAAATTAGTTTCAACATGTTTGTCATCTTTGAATCAATGATTACTTGCATTATGCCAGACAATTTTTACAATTATTTTATTGAATGATGTAATCTTTGACATCAGCGTCCATTACTTAGCATATTGAAGTCTTCTATCTGCTTATTAAATTTCTCCTCCATGTGTGAAATAGGTAAGTTAATTATGGCTAGGTAAAATCACTGGGAAAAGATAGGTTAGAATTAGTTCACTGGAATGAAAATCTGCACTAATAAAGGTTCTACAGTCAGTAATTAGAAACCCATGTAATTTTCCATTGTACCACAGAAAATAATTATGGGTTTAGATGTTCTTTATTGACTGGTTTTGTTTCTCTCATGAAACTTAGTTGAGGTTTCCACTCCGGGGAAACTGTTTAACAGGAATCCCCACTTCACCTGTTAACTATACAGGAATCAAAGATATGTGACTCGATGTGATGCTCATTAACTAGTTTTCTTACAAAAATATTTCTTGTAGATTTTTAGGGCAGACTTTACTCACAGGTTGCTACAACTTATATCTCTACTATGATCTACTGCTACACAAGTTTCTGAATATTCTTATAATCTAGAATAAGTTCAGATTATTTTTTTTCTTCTGCTGTCAATAAAACCTTCTTCTTTCTATCTTCAAAGCCAGGTAAATTTCCAGGACAATTTTACAGGATTAACATAAACAAAAGTTTTGGATTTTTTTTGTGGTAAAAATATTCATATTTTTCCATATAGTCCATATATTCAGAAGGGCAATGGAAGATTTTACATATATATCTATATAAAGTTTGTTTATAAAATTCTCAAAATTAGTTTTCCATGTATTAAGTTACAGATTCTGGTACTCTTAAGAAATCAGCAAGAATAAGACTGTCTGTTCATGTTGGGGGGTTAGTTTGTAGAACAACACCCAGAAAAATGGATACAATCCAGCTCAGGAATGATGCCTTTGAAACAAAATCTGTGGTGTAGAAATGAATAACTACTAGAGCACACGGCTGCCAACTCTGGAATTTAACATTCCACATTTCACTTAACCATAAAAAATGAAGAGGACCCATGTTCAAAGGCAAATGTAGTAAAACATTAAATTAATTTTATAGTGTGCACATTATAGGTCAAGCATGTCTAAAAGTTCCCAAAGCAAACTGCAACAATGTTAACATGGAATAACATAAGCAAAACACAATAATAATAAAAGACATTTCTATTGTCTCTCTCTTTTGTCTCCTTGTTATACTTTTAATAATAGATGAGGTAGTTTGGAGCATATATCAAAATCTTCTCTTGCTTTTTCTGGACTTAGTTCTAATGATTTAACTCACACTGACTAAAATTTTCCTGATAATAAGGTCTCATCCAGTTCAGTGCTACTTTCTTTGAGATAAGTTATTACTCAAAAGGAGCATTCCCATTACACCATAATGTTACCATACTTTGCATTTCAAGGTTTCTTCTTTTTTCTTTTAAAATCCAAAACATTTATGGGTATATTCACATTATTTCCCAAACTGTAAGGGAAGAATCTATAGCTAGGTTATAAAAACAGGGGTTCCCTAACTCCAAGAATCCAGGGCTACAGCTTAGCAGCAAATACTGGTCACAAGTTCAAGAATGAAAAAGTACATATGTTTTTATGAAACTAAAGTCATGAGAATAAAAATAATAATTTCCAAGTTGCCATCATGACCACGGGACTGGAGCATCTATCTTACGAGGAAAGGTTGAGAGACCTGAGTTTGTTCAGCCTGGAGAAGAGAAGACTGAGG
>VZTV01075741.1:6658-21692 GCA_013400875.1 Anhinga rufa | reverse complement strand
GCAGGGGGGCTGGACAAGATGATCTCTCGAGGTCCCTTCATATCCCTACCATTCGGTGGTTCTGTGATTCTGTGATCATTCCTGAATAACATTCCTGTTCAAAAGAACTAGAAGCATCCATTTCTGTTATTAGTGTGTTCAGCTGTCTTCCTTTCTTATTGTAATAATAAGAAAATACAATTCCTGTGACAGAGGGTCCCAGCATTTATTTAGGAGATAATGACAGAAATTTTTAAAAGTACTACAATATCAGATGTAGCAGAAAACCTTATATGAGGAGTAATAGGTATCTGATAAGCTAAGTGTGCAGATAGCCTTGTTATGATTCACTTTTTCCCCCCTGACATGCTTTGATTCTTCAAAGACATTAGATTATTACCCAGGGGTCATAGTTGTTATTAGGAAGTTATTTACTTTTTAAACCTAGTCAAATACTCTGAAGTAATCTCAGATAATCCAAAAGACTGAAGCACATAGCCAGGCCTGCATAAAAGCTTGGGGTATTCTTTTGTTCTGTTGGGGGTGAGGTACAAATCTGGTGCCTGAGATGCCTGAGATGTTCATTAAGAAAAAAAAGTGAGGGTTAAAACATGGGGAGAGCTACCGTTTGTAGTTTACATTACCTTTCTTTGGTGTAAAGATTATAAATCAGTCAACAGCAAATTCTAAACACTGCTGACAGTGAGGAAAGTGATAATGGATAGAAAGAAAAAAATATGAGGGAGAATGAGAGAAAGAGGGTAGAAAAAGTAAAGGAGGTCATGTGGTCAAGGGACTAGTCTAAAGTCAGTCAGTATATTTTAGAAGTGTTCACCTGGATCCCACACAATTGTTCCATGCAAAAAAGCTCAGTATCTCTCAAGTCTTCCTCCTTCACTAATTTTTTGAGATGATATCACACATAAAAATCACCTAAGTTATGGTCAGAGTAATGAATAAAAATGAAGAGTCAACTATACAAGTGTGTAAGAGAAATCAAGAGACCTAAGTAGCTGCTAGGAACTTGAAGCTTGGTTCTATCATCACTTAGTAGGTGGGATTCGGATAGTAATCGCTGGAACATAGCAAGATTTCATAAAGTCTCAGAATTTATGAGACTCCCCACTTACGCATAATTGAAAGATTGGGAAAGCTAGCCTGGATTCCAAGATCTGCGATAGTAATCATGCAAAACTCAGTGGGTTTGGAACTTGTGAGTGACACAGACATTTTCTTCATTTAAGCTAACATTTCATAATTTATTATCTCAAAAAGACATCACAGCATGAAGATTCTGTTATCTAAATTTACACCTATTTGCATTGATGGTTCTTGGCCTTCGGTCTTTGGTACAACAACATAAAGGGTATAAATTCACGCATCACATTCACTTGTATATTTTTTTTTAATTAGATGAGCCATCAAAAGCTGGTGTGAAGATCTCAAGGTTGACCAAGCATGCTTTGTCATGTTAGCACTCAAGCAAGTTATCACTGAAGCAGGAGCATTATGAATAAGCCATAACATAAAGTGCATGCTCTGAAAGGCCCTCTGAACAATACATTGCCATAACATAGCACATGCCACTGGTATAAATAAAGTATGGAAACAAAATAAACTCTCATGCTTCAGGGCATAAATCAACAAAGGCTTTACACTCAGACTAAATGTTAAAAGGATTAAATCTTGTTATTCAGTGCATGTGCATTGCCTAGCACAATGGAATCACCAGGTTCCTGCTGAAGTACTACGCTGCTGTAGTAACACCCACCACAAAACCAAAGTGTAATAATTATAACAATAGTTAATTTTAATGAGGATATAAATAAACCTTTCCCTATATGTGCGGTGGGGGCTCAAATGATGATTTCTTGCACTGTTTTCTGAATTAGCTGTTACAAATGCCCCCAACAGCACCCACAAGTTCAATTTCCCAGCTGTCTACACAAGCTACGTTTACATAGTAAGGTTTGATGGGAGCGTATATATTAAGCTGTTAGTGCTGAGGATGCAATAACCCCATTACACACTTTTCAGGAGCTTGGTTTTGAACCAGCTCTGGTTTTGTCTTGTAAATTTCAGCCCATTACCACTTGCTGCATATTAGGTGCAATGCCAAAGAGCACCCTTTGGTTTATGTTAACCCCAAAAGTATTGATTTCCGGTGATACAAGACCACTCCATGATGCAATCCAAGAAGCAGTTGGAGGGGTTAATTGGATTATTATCTTCAGAAGCATGTTCCTGACCTGAAGTAAATTACTGTTGTAGACACACTAGTGTTGGCCTCAGAGAGCACGCCAAAGTACCACTGAAGTGCTCCATCTGGAATGCCCGAAGGAAAACCCTAACAAGCCCCAGGTGTCACAAAGTCTTTCAGTGCACCCTTTGAAGCCACCAGGAAAACTTATACTCCGGTGCCTCACAACATGGAGTAACCTGAAATGCAACACAGCTGTGAGCATGATCCAGTGCTGATTGTCTCTTCAAAAGCTGTGTGGCAGAGGCAGTACTCAATGCTCTCTCATTTGTTAGTGTCTCCATGTTATTATACTAGCAAGAAAATGCCCCTAAGAATCAAAGAATCATAGAATCATTAAGGTTGGAAAAGACCTCTAAGTTCATCAAGTCCAACCGTCAACCCAACACCCCCAGGCCTCCTAAACCATGTCCCAAAGTGCCACATCTACATGTCTTTTAAATACCTCCAGGGATGGTGACTCAACTGCCTCTCTGCGCAGCCCATTCCAATGCCTGACCACTCTTTCAGTAAAGACATTTTTCCTAATATCCAATCAAAACCTCTCCTGACACAGCTTGAAGCCATTTCCTCTCATTCAGTCGCTAGTAACTTGGGAGAACAGACCAACACCCACCTCGTTACAGCCTCCTTTCAGGTAGTTGTAGAGAGGGATAAGGTCTCCCCTCGGCCTCCTCTTGTCCAGACGAAACAATCACACCTCAACCTCTTCTCTTAAGACCTGCTCTCCAGACCCTTCACCAGCTTCTTTGCCTTTCTTTGGACACGCTTCAGCACCTTGACATCTTTCTTGCAGAGAGGGGCCCAAAACTGAACACAGTATTTGAGGTGTGGCCTCACCAGTGCCGAGTACAGGGCACAGAAGGTTTCTGCATACTGCACAGAAATCCCATATCAAACTCTCACTAATAAGGACTAAGTATCAAGTCCTTAGAAGGTGTCAGTCCCTCACTCACAAATGGGAAAAGGCTCGTGAAGACAATCACATCTTTCCCTTTCTTCCCATCACTTCTCAGGCTTTCTCAAACCTTGTGCTGCCCTGACTAGGGGTCTCTTTTCTGGTACTGGAGGCTGAGTGCCAAGACCAAGTTTTCCAGACAAGCCAAATCTGTCTAGCAACAAGGCACATGAGAGTTCAGGATAGCATCAATACAATTTGATGCCAACCTCAAAAACATGCATGTAACCTAAGCCATTGACTCTCTTGCCAGCTCCTGTAAGTAGTTATGTCTAGTGTGTGCTCACAAATGCTAGGCTGCTGAGGCCAGCCCAGGCAGACATGCTAATTCTGAACACACAATGGATCCATTATGCAAGAAAACAAAAGCACACAGGTAGAAATTAACCTAGGGGAAATGGATTTAACTTTGACAGTGGTACAATGTGCTGTTTCCTCCTAAGATTCAGCCCATCAATATCTGCCTGTATTTTTACTGGTACCTTTAGGTTTGAAATTCTGAGAAAGATTGAAAAGCTATGGACACCTTTGGTGATCTTCCAAGCATCTGCAGTGGTGACAGAGAACCACCTTATACAAAATAGGTTATGCAAGCATAACTGCTTTTTAGCTGCTTGCATAGTTTGTCACTGCTAAGTTCCATTTCCCTCCAACTGTGGTTGCTTAAGAGACCCTTTCAAGTCTCCTCATATTGCCTGGATTTTGTGGAGTCTTAAACTCAGAGTTGAAGCTGACTCCTTGATGCCCTTTTTCTAAGGAGACAGACACTCATGTATCTACTGTCTTATGTACCTCCTGGACAGCTGACGGTTACTGAGTGTTGGTAATACTCTTCCTTGGGATCTTGCTATGAAGGTTTACCCACCAGAGGAGAGAAAAATTGTTGTGGCAATGTAAATATAGTTTTGTTCTCTCTGGGAGTAAAATATGTAGGTGGACTATGTGTCATCTGCTGATGTTGTGCCTGGGAAAAAAGGCTCTATATGCAAAATTTCCAAAAACTATCATGCAAACATACACATGCATGTATTAATAACATTAACAACACGTTAATGACTATCACCAATAGTTCATTTTGTGCTCCTGGATCCTGTGAACCCTCTTAATGCTCATGAGCTCCTTCCAAAAATTAAAATATTAAAGCCTGCAGCCACATGCCAGTGAGAAGAAGGGAACTGTGAGGTCAGTGATGCATGCTGGCTTAGAAGTCAAGCCCAAAAGAAAGTTCTTTGTAGGAACTAAGGAGTCTGAGTCCCTCTGATGGTAGTTAAGGTCACCTTGTCCTATGTGATCCGCCATGTGCACACAGAAGAAAGTCTTTAGAGGATTCAGGTTCTGGTAGAACTTTTCCTGTCCCACTCCCTCTTTCTTTTGCTATGAAGTAGAGGTAAATAATACTGTGAATTAGGTAGTCTCATATTTAGACACATTGGGGAATTATGTGCTACGAGATGGAGCAGATAAACAGTTGTGGTGAGGCCTGGAAGGGCAGGCTATAAAGATTTGTAACCGCAAAGTCTATCTGAGAGCCAATGTCGGCATAACTGGGGTAGTTTGGTGAAAACCTATGTTCACATGGACTCCGTGTTGGGACACCATTATGGGTTCATTATTCTGAAGTAACGGAGCAGCACAGCTATGTACAGAAGAACTCTGGTCTGAAACAACATTGTGGCTTCTAAGAGTATTATATTCAGCAGTCTTTAAGAAATAGTCTTTAAAAATGCAAGAAACATTACTATTTCTTGGAATAAGTAGATTATTTGGAAATTTAACTGCATATGTAAATTGGAGTTAAAACAGTATTAGGGTTATACATTGTAGCTAATTTTTCTTCCATACTGTTGATCAAAAGATAAAGCACAAGAAACCAGAATAGTGACTCGGTTGAAGAAAAACAGTTTTGCTGTGTGAAATTGTATTGTTATCAATTGCTCTGCAGATAATGACTTCAATAGACATGTTCTCTCACTTAAATGATTTTCTGAATTGGGATCAGAGTGCTTATCACTCTGTAAAAGTCACCCATGGTGATTTGGGTCTTACCACTGTCCATCACTATTTTCACATTAGCTCAGCCCTTCCAAGAACATTATTTATGTGCACATCATGAAATAAAGAATTTATGAACTTTGAACCAGCACAAGAACAAAAAAAAATATGCATTTGAGCAGCTCAGTTAACAGATACCTCAAAACAAGGCTATTTTTTCCAGCTATCCTTGCTGTCTTAAGTATTTGAAGAAAACATACAACCCCTGCCCAGTTGAAGAAATCTTGGATTTAAATTAAGCATGTGCTTAATTTTTCTTCATGGAAAGTAATGTTTCTGCATCTTTTTCTTTATAGAGAAGTGTAATGTCTCTATTTTCTATACTATAGTATACTATATTCACTATTGTATTGGGTTTTCATGGTACAGTTTGGGTAGCAGGGGGGCTACAGGGGTGGCTTCTGTGAGGAGCTACTAAAAGCTTCCCCTGTGCCACCCATCAGCAACGGTGGTAGCGCCTCTGGGATAACAGATTTAAGAAGGGGGGGAAAAAAACCCTGCGCAGTTGCAGTCAGAGACGGGAGTGAGAATATGTGAGAGGAATAGCCCTGCAGACACCAAGGTCAGTGAAGAAGGAGGGGAGGAGGTGCTCCAGGCGCTGGAGTAGAGATTCCCCTGCAGCCCGTGGTAAAGACCATGGTGAGGCAGGCTGTGCCCCTGCAGCCCATGGAGGTCCNGCAGGGGAAGAGTGTGAGGAGTCCTCCTCCTGAGGAGGAAGGAGCAGAGACAACGTGTGATGAACTGACCACAACCCCCATTCCCCATCCCCCAGCACTGCTGGCGGGGGGAAAGTAAGAATGGAGGGGTGGAGGGAAGGTGTTTTAAGATTTAGTTTTTATTTTCTCAATACCTTGCTCTGATTTGATTGTTAATTAATTAATTAATTAAACTAATTTCTCCAAGTCGGCTTGGTTTTGCCTGTGACAGTGATTGCTGAGTGATATCCATGTCCTTATCTCGACCCATGAGCCTTTCATTATATTTTCTCTCCCCTTGCCCTCCTGAGGAGGGGAGTGATAGAGTGGCTTTGGTGGGTACCGGACGTCCAACCAGGGTCAGACCACCACATAGTGGTCGAACACCACTATATGTGTACATATGTGTACACAGGTATACACACACATATATATGCACACACAAGATATGAGTATCAGCAGAGACAGTTTTGAAATGAAAGGATTTGCACAAAGGTCAGTCCAGCCCTTTGCTCAGTAGTGTTTTCACAGTGTACCTTCAGACCCTTTGATGTCAGGTTCTTAGCTCTAAAATGAATATATAACCAAGTTAGGAACAGTGAACAGAAGCATGAGTTAAACAAACAAGGGTGGACACAAAAGAGCGTTGCTCAGGTTTAGGACATTTATTTGCATGACTACTTGTAGACCAAGGTGAAAAGTGCAACTGGCTTCTTGGACTGAGCAGAGTGTGTAAACAAGCATGAAAGAGAGATTAACTCTTACCACTGAGAAATGTTTGTGCTCTTGAAATCAATGGGTGATTCATGACAACAAGAAAAAGGCAAACATTGAGACAAAAGGCTCTAGCCTGTTTTGCATTCAATCAGCTCTTAATATCAGGTAAACTTGTTACAGATACACAAATTACTCATGTGCTAGGGTGTGATTTCACTAAGGTAGGAAGAAGTGTTGATGTAGATAGAGTAAATATAAGCAGCAGACTGTCTTGTAACTGATCCCTCTTTAACCCTTGGCAATTGATGACAAATTGCCATTTACAGAATGCTTTGTGTGAATGTAAGCCCTTCAGATAACAGAAACACACCAAGGCAGGGAGCTGTAGCAAAAGTGCCATATTCCCACTCACTAACCAGCCTAAACAAACAAGTAAATACAAAGCAAAACACTTTGCAAATGTCAGGAGCTTTCTTATTTTTCCCTGAAGGATGGCTGCTGTGACCTATATGGCTGCTGTGACCTATATGAAACTAAAGTTTCTGTATGTCTTTCTTTAAACAGAGGTTGCTGTAATGTTAGTACATATATTGATCTAAATTAAAGACATGAAAGATTATGTTTACAGAGGATTTCCCCTTTTAAAGTTCTGATTTTACTACACATGCAAAGATTCCTTAAAATCAAGTCAACACAGCGCTGCAGTAGGAGCTTACTGTCTGCAGAGGGGTCCTATCACTCATGAAAGTAACAAGTGTCTATCAAACATCAAGATTTCTGTTAGAGGTAGTGACTTTTATTAACGAGCAAGTTTTGAAAGTTTTACCCCTACATATGAATCTTGCTTTAAATACAACACCATGGCTAAAATGCTGCTGCTATGTGTAAGTGATCCCATAAGGCTTTGAACATGCACCTGTCATATTTTGGATTCAGTCTGTATTGGCATTCTTTTATTTGGAGAGGCTGAAATGGCAAAATCAGTTCCACTAAAACACTGACTCAAAGCTCAGAACTCCTGGTCTTCTAGAAATCCCATTGAGCTCTTCCAGAAATTTACATCAAAGCACTGGAAAAATAAAGTAGGAACAAAGAGAGTGAGTGTTTAATGACTTAAGAATAAGGCTGGCTTAAGTCTGAGCTGTTACCTGACTAACATGTGTATGAGAAGTCCCTTGCAGTTTAACTGAGTAAAATACATAATATATACACAGGAACTCAAGGGTTCCAGCATGGTCAGGACAGCAGATTGTGTGTTTTTTAGGACAGGTTCCCAAAATATTACTGGTTTATAAAAATCCTGTATCCTTGTGGGTTTTAAACCAATATTGGTGTCTGCTTTGTAAAAAAAAAAAAANAAAAAAAAAAAAAAAAGGTCAAGGTGTTTCTTTCGCTTCTGCTCAAGACTTAGATTACATTTAACTTGATCAAAACCAGATTGTAGCCTGACCTGTACATACACAGGGGAGTAGGGAGGGTTAGAGCATATTTTTATTGCTTCACATTGGCTAGTGATACCATGGACAGAATGAGAAAGAGGAATTCAGGTTTAACAAAGCTGCTTAGGAACAGGGCTCAAACAAACCTACACTTTGTATATAACAGCTGCTGGTAGGTCTCACAGGTTACATATATGCTGGTAATGTGTCCAGTCCATCCTCTGGACATGATACCGAAAGTCTCTGTTGGTTGTGTCCAACTACCTAAATTCTCTTTTTACCTAACACAGGTGACTGAGCCTAGTCACTATATTGGGAAAAAGCTCTTGGAATCATAGAATCATAGAATGGCTTGGGTGGGAAGGAAGCTTTAAAGGTCATCTAGTTCAAGCCAACGGCAATGAACAGGGACATCCCCAACTAGACCAGGTTGCTCAGAGCCCCATCCAACCTGACCTTGGATGTTTCTAGGGATGGGGCATCTACCACCTCTCTGGGCAACCTGTAAAAAATTTCTTCCTTATATCTAGTCTGAATCTACCCCCTTTTAGTTTAAAACTATTACCCACTGTCCTATTGCAACAGGCCCTACTAAAAAGTCTGTCCCCATCTTTCTTATAAGCCCCCTTTAAGTACTGAAAGGCCACAATAAGGTCTCCCCACAGCCTTCTCTTCTCCAGGCTAAACAAACCCAACTCTCAGCCTGTCCTCATAGAGGTGCTCCAGGCCTTGGATCATCTCCGTGCTCCTTCTTTGGACCTGTTCCAACAGGTCCATGTCTTTCTTGTACTAAATGAGTGTGGTAGTAGGTAAAGGTGTGCTTTACTTTTATTAATATTTATTAATACTTTTTATTACTGCATATCATGAAGTACCAGTATTCAAATCCATTGGCTTTGTTTTATTTACTGATATTTAAGTAGCCACAAGTTCCAAACTGGACTTGTTCAATGTAACCCTCACACAATATCCATAGCTTGTGCATTTCCAAGCATGAAATAGAGTTGGCCAACCCCTCAGAGGATTCTGTGTACCAGACTGAGCTAACTGGCCAATCTTTCATCCATTGTCTGGTAGCAAATGAAGCACAGGGCTCTGGAAAACAGAAGCTGAAGCTCTTTATACCATCTGGTGAGAATCTCTGGTCAAAACAGTCTAGTTCAGCACAGCATTCCATAGTACAGAATTAGGTGTCTAATTCAAGGTAAGATTAAACTCTCTCTAAATTAAATTTAGGCATTCAAATTACTGATTCTCAATTCCACTGCACTTGTCTGGGGATACTCCTTTCCTGAGTGCAATGTTTGGCTGGGTCGTACAACCTGAAAAATATGTGTGCCACGGTGACACAACCAGCTGCTAGAAAGTAACTCATGCAGTGGGACATGGGAGAATTGAGAGGGTAATATGGGGTAAATCACTGCTTCTCTGGAGAGGTGGAAACCCAAAGGCAAATAGTTACTGTTTTCATGTCTGCTCCTGGAGAAGATATACATGGAGGTAGGGGCAAAAATATAAATTACTCTTTCACTAAATAATTTGGGAATCTCAGTGTAAATGTCTTTTTGGCAATCATTTCCCTCCATTTTTCTCCAGCCTTTTGGATTGATTGGAACCAGTAGATAAGTTATAAGTAAAAATGGTTTTTATGACATCCAAAAGAAATAAACAGCTCCTGGATCTCTGGATAAGTTCCAGGTCTGTTTAAGGCAGTTTTGTTTTTAATTTTTAAACTGGGGACTTAAAGTTAGGCTGATGCAAGCCCATGCAGCCCAACTATCTGAGAATTCAAAGACAGCATTGTTAAAAGGTTAATAAAAGAGAATTTGCTCTTCCTTGTCTCTTATTAAAAGCAAACAAGATATCAGTGCATTTTTCTTCAGAATTCTGAGGTACAGGCTGCCCTTTTCATTCTGGTTTACTGCCAGAGTAACCATATTAGTTGCTTTGCTACCAGTGTAATGCAAAGTGGTAGATGCCTCCATTTGTTGAAATGAAAATGTATTTGGTTTTATGGAATAATTGCTTTTCCATTATTCTAGTTTGCTAAAGCAAGACAAAGGATAGCTGATCTTGCTGCCTTTCTTCTTGAAGGGGAAAAAATTATAGCACCTCTTTAAGGATACTCCTACACAGATCATCAAACTATAGACAATATGAATGGGATAGACAGAAGGACAGGAATATCCTTTAGTCTTCTCATTGAAGTTGGATTTCTTGGTGGCAGAAATCTAAAAATTATCTGGTTAGAAGACAGCAAACAAAAGAGATTGTACTTCTCTGAACTACAGACTATGATGCTTTTCCAGTGTAGTAGAATTTGAATTATTTTGCCTCTGTTATAAACACACTCATACTGATGCTACAGTCAGCTTGTATTTCTTACCTTGAAGAGACTTTTCTACCTCAGAACATGCTTGTCCCAGGAAATCTCAGTCTTGCTAGAGCAGAGCAACCTCAAGTCATAATAAAGGCAAAGCAGAAGAGAGTTGAGATGGACAAATGCTAGAGGTGAAGCACTTATGTTTATAGGTTATTTGAAGACAGCAGGAGGGCTAAATATGCACAGGCAGTTTTGGAGAATTTGGTTTGGGAGCTGAGATGTTGTTCAGCTGAAGGAGATGGGAGGATTAATGCTAGCCCAAGGCTGAGGGCCAAATGAGGAAAAAGCACCAAAGTCTGGAAAGAACATCTATGAGGAGTCTGACCTCATTTAGTCCACATAAAATATTTCTGTATGTATGTATGTATTTACAGTGGCTCTTAAGTAATGTATAAATATTTTTAGGAGAAATACTTTTATAAAAGAGCTTGCAATCTAAATCAATAAAATGAAGAGGGTAAAGGAAGATTGTCTCAATATTTTGGAAAAAAACAGGAAGCACCAAGGATTTTATGGCTTTTCCAGTCACAAAGGAAATAATCTGCTACATTTAGTAAATAATCCTAAGATTTCTGGGTCTTGGGCACATGTAAAATGCTAATACTATATAATACTATACTAATAAATGTTATGTAATATTACCTCCTTATTTCCATCAGCAGGCACAAAGAACTGTATGAACAAATTTAATGTCATTCCCATTTCACAATTAAGATTAGTAAGGTAGAGATGACCAACTCTAAAGTCACCCAGAAGATCAGAAACAGAGATGAGAACAGAAACAAATGGTGGTAGTCAGTTCTAGAACAGGGATACTAACTATCCGATCACCATGGATATTTACCACCCTTTGAAATACTGCTCTCTCAAGAATTACTTTCCTTTTGAATCTGTACATATTCCTATTCACACATTTAAATGACTACTACTCTTATTACTACTGATATTAACAAAGTATTAGTCTAAAAACAAGTTCTATGAAAGTTCTATGAAAATTATTAAGAAAACATGAAAGACATATTTCTGATAATTACAACATTGTAATTATCCCCACCCTTATCTAAGTTCGTAAGTTTGATGTTTTAACTACATAGGTTTTTTTATTCTTCAAGTCTCCATGCAAAAAAATGGACCCAAAGGCTAATCTTTTTCTGAGAACAATAAGGATTTCAGGCAGATGTATAGCAGCTCCAATTTTATTTTTTTCTCAATTTAAAGAGGACGTATTTCCATAAAATCCTCCTGAATAAAGCAGAACAAATGTTATTAAATGCTTATTAAAAACCTCCACATATGAAGATTTCACAACCTGTTTACATGTGTGATATTTTACATTTTCCAGCTGTAATATGTTGGCTTACATATAGTTTGGAATCTATTATAACCTTGAGATCATTTCCTTTAGATTTGTTCTCTAGGTAATAATACTGTATTTAAGCAGATTATTATTGTAACATAAACATAGTGTTTGTGTTTTCTTTATTGGATTGACTAGTCTTCAATACAGATCACTTGCCATTACAAGAACAAAAGAAAATATCAATTTTTCTCTAAAGAGGCTTCAACAAATCTTTTAATTTCTCTCATATATAAGAATATCCTTGCCTTATCTTTTATATTGTTTATTTACCCTTTTTTCTTAACTCTAACAGCACAATCAGTCTTGTTGTGTAAAGCTTTACAACCTCTTTAAACACAGTTCAGAGCATTTAGACTCTCATGGGCCAGCAGTTATCAGCCCAACATGCAATGTTTGCATTATGAATACTGTAGGTCAATGCTTGTTTAAAAAAAAAAAAAAAAAAGGAGGAAAAAAAAGAAGTTACCATTGGAATGCTGAACAAATAATCATGAAAATGTTTTATTTTTTAAGACTTTTAAAGGCTTTTCTTTATCAAAACAAAATCTGGGGCCTAATTGGACCTGACAGAGTCCCTTTAGTGCATGGAAATTGCATGCAATAACCAATTTTGACATCATATTTACAACTATGGTGTCACTCTTTTGTATGTCCTTCACCTTGGTGTTAATGCTGAAACATTACTGCAAACAGGCAGATATTTTTCTAGTACCATGAAGAGTGTAATGTTAATATACTTAGAAGCAAATTTAGAAAGGATGAAAACAAGAAAGGTACTTACTGGCTTAAAAAAAATAGCTATATATTTTCCTAAAATAGAAATAGATGGGCTCACTTTGAATGCAATTCCTTGTAGAAAATGTGTCTATTGACATAGCAGCTGTACTTTATGTTAGGACTGAAATTATTTTTAAAAACCCACCAGAGACAAAATACCTAAAAGTCTCTTTTTAGAAAAGAATCTCAAGTCAGGACATCACTTAAGCATATTGTTAACTGGTTTCCTGAACAGAGATGGACAGACATGCTATACTTAAGAGTATTTTCTATACACTATAAGTCAGAGTAATTTTTGTTGACATACTGGTGGGGACTGGATGTTTTGGAACATGTAATTTTGTCTCCCTTTGAATCAGGAATTTGGCCTATTCTGTCTCAACAGCAGAGTGGATGAGCCAGAAAATAGTATTGCCATGAGCTTTCCCTTTATGGATGGTAGAAAAGGACTGGAAAGAGAGTTTTCCAAAATGTGCACAAGCCTAGCGTGGCCAAAGGGTTGTGAGATGAAAGGTTACGTAAGAAGAGAAAGAGACAGATCTCTCAATCTCTAGAAATTTTGATGAGTTTGTTCCAAGTTTAGTTTTTCCTGTTTGAATTACTAGATTCACAAAAGAAGGAGGAGGGATTCACAAAGATTGAATTAAACATAAAGGCTTAGTATCTTACTACAGCACTTACTAACTTTGCTGTGCTGATTATTTGCCTTTTTCTACCATGCCCCTGGGTGCTAAAAATATTCTTTGGGAATACATCCCTGCTATTACCCATGTGTCATACTACCCGTGATCCTTTGTAGAGAGCACAACTATGCGCTGGGTACAAGGACTCACCCTTACACAAGAAAATGGGAGTGTTAAACACATAAGAACATCAGTCATAAAATTCAGCTAGCTCAGGAAGTGGGAGAGAAGGTCATGACTGTCATCTGGAAGTCACAGACACAAAATATGTCTTAGGCTCTGACAGTTTAGCAAGCTCTGTCTCACAAAACAATTCTGGGAGTAGTGGTGCCAAGATTTCACCTAGCTGTCAAAGAATGATGTCCGCATTTATTTTCACCTGGGCAGACTCAATGTATATTTGCCTCCTCCCAGCACTGTACCAACCAGGTTAGAGGCTATGAGGGGAAGGAATTTTTCTTTTCTTGTTTTGACACTTTTATTTTGTATAAAAACTCTGGATTCCAGTCTCTGGTCTCCTAAAATATTGCCCTGTTATTAGCTATAGATTGCTATGAGATGTGGCAGTTAAGGAGGTTCCATCTCTCAAGGAATAAATGAATATTTGCTTGGCCAAAGAAAAAAACTATGTCCATACTACTGAATAAGTCCTGCCAGAAACCCTGGTTTGGCCTTGAGGCATGGCACAGCATGACTTGTGTCAACACAACTAAACTCTATTATTTCAGAAGCAGAATGGCTGGGTACATACTGCCTGCTGGGTAATATTCCTGTACAGTACTGTGGCATCATCAAAGAAAGTGCTAGAAAGCACCCAGCCCAAAGACAAATCTAATCCTGTAGGGAATCATAGGACTAACTGGTAAAAAGCAGGAAAAAATTTCATCTTTTGTGCAAGAGAATACTTGAACTATAAATCTCCAAATAGCATCAGCATCAATTAAGTGTTTATTAGGACTTAAACCCATCTGAGCATCTCTGCCAGCATTTGTATAAGTAACAAGAAAACCAGGGAATTTAATGCTGGAAGCTTAGAACATGGATAACACTGAGGGGTAGGCAACATTTAAATGGCACTTTACAGCTTTCATGAATTTTGTTCTAAGTCGCTACTTTAATTATAGTAAAAGCATCCAACTATGTCCCAGTTATAACAAGTACAATGATACTAGCCTGAATTTGCAGAGAGACTGTGACCACGTTTCTGTTGTGAGATTTTCTCTTTCTTTTACAAAAGGAAGAAAAAAGTATCATAAGTACATTTGATGAAATTTAAAATGTCATATTATTATCTGTTTCTGGCAAGCAGGGAAAGAATGCTGTTTTAGACATCTGAACAGTTTGTTCCAAATAATTTCCAATTTTTAGGTAGCCCTTCAATAACCCAAATTTGGACTCAGATGGGATACAGCATTTTCACATTCTTGAAAAGCTCTTGAAAAGTATGTCAGGATTCAAATGTTGATTAAATGCAAAGCATTTGTGTTGGTGTCTGGAGAAAAGGACCATCATGCTGAGCCAGATTTCTCTGCAAAACATATCCCACTTATGTCTATTATAATTTTATTCCTTGTAATGATAGAAGGAGAAATAGATGCCTTGTCCTTAACTATATGGACAACTTTACTCATACTGAGTTATTCCACTCATTATTATTATTATTATTATTATTATTATTATTATTATTATTATTATTATTATTTATTATTATTATTATTATTATTATTATTA
>VZTV01075738.1:68327-80587 GCA_013400875.1 Anhinga rufa | reverse complement strand
CTCTTGCTGCATTTGACTTCCATGATTTATGCAGTGGCTTTCTCCATACATTGTTGAAGGGAAGGATTTTTTTTCTAAGCTGTGTAGCCCAGAGAAGTATCTATGGAAGTGTATTTGAAACTCCTTTAACTTCATAAGCTGGCACTTCCCGTATCTCATCTCTGAATCTAGCCTCCGTGACCAGTTCTTTGGGATGTAGATCCTTTAATCTCTCTGTACAGGGCTGTATGTACCTGCGAAGCTCCAGAAGTAGCAGATGGTGATTTTTAGCATCTTAAAAAGATCTGGACAGAAAGCCGTAGCTGTGTACTAGGTCTGGGGGTATACTTGAATATGGGCTTTGCTGTCGTTGACAGTCAGGCCACGTACAGCCAAGCCTTTCTGTGACGCTGAAGGTAACGCTCAGAATGGTAGGAGATGTGACACCATTTGCAGATTTATAGAAGGTGTTAGTGGATACCTTGGCTGAACTGAAAGACACATCTGTAATTAATGAGGACGAAGGATGGGCATACCCAACACTTACGCCATGCATTTTGGTTTTAGTCTAGCTAAGTATTGCCCTCTCTTTGGGGTGTTAGTAGTGTTTGGTCATAATACAGAGTTCATATATTCAGCTTGTGCACCTTGAACTTGTGTTATACCCTGAGGGAGTGGTGAGCAAAGGCGGTCACAAAAGCGTGTGCGACTTTCTACCCAGTTTATAGTCAATGTGGATATATGTAAAGAAGTTGGCTAATTCAGTGCATGTATTAACCTAATTTAAATGGTCCTTTGCTCTTCACTTACTGCTTGACAGACTGTGGGCAGCTGCTAACTTCTGGACCAGCTACGTTGCCGGATGAGTTGATGGCTATAAGTCAGCCAGGTCAGCCACAGAGCGAGGGACAAGCAGCAGTGCCAGCGCTGCTCTCCCAGCAGATATCCGAGACTTCTCCGCTACCCTCAGCTATGGCAACCAATCAGAATATTGAGAAAATAGATGATCTGCTTGTGTCATTGCAAAACCAAGGGAACAATATGGCTGGCTCGTTCTGATTAGTCAAGTAAGTTGTGTGTTTGGGTTTCTGGGTTCTTTCCTGCCACGTATACTTCTGTTCAGTAAGTCTTCACTTTGGAGTGTATCGCCATGCTCTAAGAGATCAGCTAAAATGCCAGTACTGCCGAATTAAGAATGTGATATTAGTGGCCAGAATGAAGATTATTAAAAAGAGTTAGAGGTCAGAATTTGTATGGAACAGTTGGTTGAGACTGGGCCTTGTCATTCCGTTGCTGTATGTTTTGTCATCCGCTGTTACAGTCTAGTACTTTATTAGGAAGGGGAGTAGACTGCTGGCAGCTTGGCAGATAAAAGCATTACGCAATATGACCATAGTTAAAAACTTAAGGCTTATCGAGTAAATAACACCTCAAGTCTGCACTATTCTGAAGTTGCCCCCTGGGTTACAATAACGTAATGCGAATAGAGTATGGCAGCTATTGAGAGTGTGCCACATGCCGAGTCTTTGTTAAAAGTGAGCTGTCACGATCGGCTGTTACTAGGAAACGTTCTGCTCTTAGAAAGGTGCCTTTTTCAGAGAGGTGAAAGAGGATTTGACTACAAATGAGTACCAAGAACCAGGAGGACTCTGGAATCTAGTATTGCCTACAGTTGGCTCTAGGTAACTGCTATCCTAAATCCCCCATAACTTTCCCTTAAGCGATACACTTCATTTTCTCATCTAAACTGTTTTGTAGATGAAGTTATGAACTTTAAAACAAAAAAAAAGTGGAAGGAGAGTAATCCTGCTCTATGAAAGAGTGCTGCATTCTGATACTCGCTCGTGGTTTCGTGTCTGCTTGTGGAGGACGCTTTCAGGATGGAGGAACTACATAGAAGTAGGAGGATGACTTTTGTTAGTTCTGCCTAACTTTTTTGCTTTCTTGTTTTTTTCCTGCAGAAATTCTGTGAAGAAAAAAGTGATAATTTCCCAGATCCTCTCAGACCTTCCGACTCTGGATTAGGTGGTGTGGAACTGATTGCTTCTGTCAAAAAGTGGCCCTCTTCTCTCAAGAGCACACACGCGGCCAATTGCAGCGTCTAGCACCTGAGGCTATGACCATAGTATTTGGGATTTGTAGTGCCAATAATGCTGAAAAGCTATGCTTTGTTTTACTAGGGCATGGGATTGTACTGGTACTAGATTCCTAAACCTCATTAACAGTGGGGTGCTCTTTCAATTTAAAGCATATCTGGTCAGTTATTATTGTCGTTAGAAGGTAATACGTGTAACCACGTTTACTTTTTTCCTCTTCTTCCTTCTTCACATCCCCTCTTTTGACTAGCAAAGCTTGTGAAGCAGAAACATCGAACGCCTGTGACATGAGCCATGACTCATAGCTGTCAGTAAGTGAAGGGATCGTGTGTGTTACAGTCGAGTGGGAGAGCTAATATTGCGATTTACTAATTGCAGTAGGTGGCAATGAAAAATACTGATAGCTGTAATAAACAAGCAGAGAATTGCTTGTTAGTGTAGGTAGCCAGAGGTGGGTGCTTCCCACCCGAGAATGTGATTAATGGTTTTCCATATCTCTTACATGTAACTACGCAGAGCACGGGTTTGGTGGCTCTAACAAAATGAAGGCATGAAGGGGAGCTTTCAGTTAAGTTCTGCTCTTAAAATCTTACCCTCTAAAATACCTTCAGCTTGAAAGGAACATTCTGCCTGGCCGAGGAAAGATCTCCTCGTCTCCCACTCCGACTGTATGGGATAGAACTCGGTAAAGCTGTGCTATCCAGCCTCAAACCAGCTTTCTCCCTTTTGTTCTTCTCATGACTTTCCTTCTCTCTCCCTCAGTTTCATACTGTGTTTTTAAAAAAAGACATAAATATCCTACAGGCTTTAAAGATCAGAAGTAGCTTTTAGGAATCCATGGCATTAAATTGCTTAGTCAGGTGTATCTTTGACAAATAATCAAGGATTAAGGAAAGAGGAGGCAATTTCTCCACCACCTTCTCAATGCAGGAATCCCCCTTAACCAGTCATTTTCCAGCTGTTACTGATGTAAATCTGCAGCTTGACTTAACTCCAAGTACGGAGCAAATCACGTCCTTTTTAAGCATTCTTGAAAATCTCACTTCATCCTGAGCTGTTGCATCTTTGTAGCATACCGAGCTCATTGCAGTTTTGAAGTGATTATTTGTTTTTTAAATACCAACAGTCCCCAAGCCTAGTTTCCAGATTGTCATGTCTCAATTAAAAAAAAAAATAAAATTGACTGATGTTACAGAATGTAAAAACAACCCACTCCAGACCATGCAGTTATATTGTGAGGCATGTGAATTTTTTGGGTGCTCCAACTATCCGGACAGTTTTGTGATATCTCACTACAGCCTCATTCAGATACTTGTTTCTTCTCCTTCTGCACGTAGAAAGCTGTTGCTGCAGTTAGAGCCGAACAGCTGCCATGTATGGCTATTATGCCTCGGTAGAGTGTAGTTGGTATCACGTCATTTTTCATTTTTGTTATTTTAAATAACAAAGAATAGTCTGTAAATGGTTTTTAAGTTACTCTAGTCTGTTTACTGTGTGTTTTCCCCTTAACTCGTGTGCTTAGTTGAGCCGTGTAGAGTTTTTGTTTGTTCTAATGGTTTTTCCTGTTTGTCAGTCTGTCATAACGTTCACTTTCTCTTTCTGTCTCTCTCTTTCTCTCTCTCATTGAGAGGCATTGAATTACGTTTTCAGTAGTAAGGCTTCTTGCCGATATGAAGGGAACTTTTCAGAAAGAGACCTGCTCTGGGTCATTTAATTTTGAATACAGTTTTCAATCGTTCAAGTTTTGGATGGTTTATATCTAATGTGTGTTTCATTTTTTTGGAAAGCTATATTTTGTATTTAGGAAATGGTATACTATTTTGCTATTTGTACTGAGTGAGTACATTGGCATAAATATAAAAATTTATATATATACATATATATATAATATTCTTTTTGCCACACATTTTTGTGGTAAATTTGTGAGTTTGTCTGATGTTCTACCACAACGTGGCGTCTGATAACAGTGGGGTGGGGTGGGGTTTGTTATGTCTTTATTGAGTATTTAAGTACTTTTTGCAACATAAATAACTTGTTCATCTCTCGCCATTCCATCAGGCAATTTATTGTTCCAACTGGCTATGAGGAGCTTCACTGTGTGTTTTGATGTGTCTGTCACTCAGCAATACGATCTAGTAAGGAAACCCGTAGGCATTTAGGCGTATATAAAACAATAGGGTTTCATTCAGAATGAGCCATTCAGCTTCTATCCACTATCATTGTCTATTTAATATTTTATTATTAGCGCCTCTGTGTTTTAACTCTTAATTTATGATTATGCTAAAACGTTTAAAATTTTAATCATGGTAAAAAGAATTCCCTGCTTCATAATGTCCAGAGCTGCTTTATAACCCTGAACCATACTTTTTTTTCTTCCTGTGATTTTATTTTTTTTCCCCTTGCTAAGACAAGATATTAACAAAATCCCGTTATGGTTCATGACATGAAAACAGCAATCTTGCAGCATTGACTAAATGCTATATGAGGCTATGTAGAAGACTGAGATTTATGGACTGAAACAACTTCCAGATGGTCGTGGAAGTTGATAGCCAGTTATCCACAAACGAACTGGTGGCTTTTGCAGGATCGCAGTCCCAGGACAAGCTGGTGGGTGTCACGTGGGGCCTTCATACACAGAAGTAATAGGAATGATAAATTCACTTGTGTGCTGCTTCAGTTTGTTCCGTTGTTCCGAAGGGGTGTATCCTTACGTTGGTCAGTGCCAAGTCACCAGGGACCAATTCTCCGTTTAACAAGATGGGTGTCCAAAAGAGAACTTCATACCAAGACGGCTACAGCTCCAGGGGAAGGGTATGTCTGAATTGTGTGCGTGTTTTAGGTCGCTTATGAAGAGAAGAGAAAAAAAAAAATTGTAAGAAAATAAATTAAAAAAAAAAAAGGGCTGTGCTATCACATTTTTCACTTCTGGATAACACCTTTCTTTTCTTGTGTTAAATTTATCTTGTTCATTTTAGGTCAATGTTTAAATGTACAACACTTTGAACATGTGATTTGGTTACAAAAAGTATTTGTCTTATGAATGAAGAGATTGCTCAGTGGTTGATGAGTGCTTGAACTGCTGCTTGCAAACAGCTGTTACAGAGGAGAAAGAGAGGTTTGATAAGCCAGTGAAGAGCTTAAAGGCAGGCTGCAGGATTCCATGGCAGAAAGACCCAAGGACAGTGTGAGCCACATCTGTATTTATCAGAGTCCTGAACATTTACTTTCGTGATTTAAGCAGTTGATATTGATAATTGGAGCTTACTCTGCTTTTTTTTTTTTGATCCCTGTGTTTCCTCCTCTGCGTGCTCGTGCGAGCCTGTCCGTTAGCTGTGGCAGAGGGAGTGCTAGCCTGCCGAGGCGAGGGGGTGGTATCGGGTCTAGTCCATTTTGCTTAAGGAAGTTGAAGACACTGAGATGTTAGTCTCTATTAATTTAAAGTTCCTGACATTATTAGAAAGGGGGTTACTATCATATCCACAAAGCAGCAATTAAATATAGAAGCTATTACTAGGTGAAAGATGAAAAACTGCAGAGCTGCATCGCTGGGGTGGGGTCTCTGTATCTTGTGTTTTCTGCTGCTTGAGCTTGCTCTTAAAGAATCGTTAAATCTGATCCTCCATATTAAACGTGGGCTGCGCTCTCCTGCACGTGCCTCTGCAGCACCCATGGTCTGCTCTCTGCACGGCATCCGTGGCTCGTGGTGGTTTCCAGAACAGCGATTTCTTGGCACAGCTTAAAATCTGGGGAGACGTACCTGCTACCCACTGGTTGTGACTTCTGCATACGTTCTTTTGTCCGCTTATACACTCTCTGTATGTGTGCGTATATAGATATATAAAAAAAATCATATGAGTAGCACATAATACACAGTTTTAGCTAAACATCTCCTCTGGTAGGAAGTTAATGGTGCTTTGTGCTTAATTAGCAAGTCCACGTTTTGTTATTAATCGCCTTTTCACTGTCTGATCTTTCAGCAGTTATTCAAGCCAAATGCTTTGCTGTTATTTTAACATCAAAATAGTTCAAGAAATAATTCCAGCCTTGCTGTTTCAAAGTGGATGTTTAATCACCAACCATTTTATTATAATTACTTTTAATTACTGGCGGGGTGGTTACTTCCCATTTAGTTTTAAGACAGAATAAAGCATGAACAGTTGAGTGTTTGTTACTTTTGGCAGGGTTTTTTTACTGGAAATACTGAGAGTCTGGGCAGCTGTATCAGTGGACATTCCCTAATTTAGATAAGTTGAACTCTTTTTTTTTTTAAAGCTGCTGTTGTGATTTTGATTTAGGATATAGTTTCTAAAAAGAAAACTTGTCTGAATAGATTTTGTACTCTCTTACTATCTTTCCAGAGTCCTCAGAAAGAACACCAACCGAGTCCGACGCTTGCATTTGTCTTAAGACGTAGTTTAAATCACTACTTGAGTAGCAGGAAAGGTGATTCATTAAAAAGCAAAATAATCAAAAAAGCTGTGATTGGACTCAAAGCTACGCGCAGCTTCCCCCGCGGGTGCGCGCGTGTGTGTGCGCAGGCATGCACGTGCACGTTCGTTAGGAGCTGGAAAAGGCCTTTCAGCTTTTGGCTCTCACGCCTCGGTGTGGCAGGCCATTGGGTTCCTTTTTCAGGGTGATTACAGGAGGTTTATGGACATTTATCTGAGTGACAGAGCAGGAACAAGGAGGACGAATCGCTTTGCGTGCTCTGAGCTATGAGTTGTAGGTGGAAGGTGAGAAGAAGAAAAATACTGATCACTGGTGACTTCTCATTAGTGCAAGACGTATTTTCAAGGACTGGGTGGTGTTTGTGTTCCAGAGGGCCTGGTGGCAGCTCCGTTATTCTAGATGCTAAAGGGAAACTGGTAATGAGATGCTTTGTTTGTGTGTTCAGGGTTTTTGTCTTAATTTGGAGTAGTCTTTTGGGACAGGTTGTGAGCACTTCATGTTCATTCAGACCAATTATGCCAGTTGCGTGTGACAGTAGTCCCCTGAGCCTGCAAACAGGCGTCCGGCTGTGCCACCGCGGGCTGAGAATCGAGCGCAGAGGATCCCTGTTGGAAGTCTGATGGACGTTATTTAGATATGAGGAAAAATGCTGCAGCAGCAGGCAGACTCCTGTAAAAGTGCACTCGTAAAATTCTGTGGTGGCACGTGGGGCTCTGAGGGGTGACGCAGGAGGAGAGGCTTTTCCTTCCGTACAATCTGTATAGGTATGTAAATAAGCAATGCCTGTATATTCTAGGGTTATGTATCTGTATATAGAGGAATCATATCTATTATATATAAATAGCTAGTAGACACATGCATATAATACTGCTATATTTACATTTTTATAAACATGAAATAATATTACTTTTCCTTAGTCTGAGGTTATTTACCAAGGTTTTTGTAGTAACTCATTAACAGTTGTCTGAACACCTTTCAGTACTGTACACGTGGCGCTGTTGCTAATGTTGCTCCAGAATCTTGCTCTGCTTGTCAACATCACTAATGCCCACAGGTTTAAAACAGCTATATACACTTTTATATTTTTATATATTTTTATTAATAATCGCAGATGTGGCGTTAGCAAAAGGGTAGAACTGACAGCCTTGGCTGAGAGCCTGCCCGCGGCGGGCTCAGGAAGCGCAGCAGCAGCACGGGCTTTCTGCATCCGCCTCCTCCCCCGCCGCCTGTCCTCAAGCGGCTCCCGGCTTCGGGACCTTTTCCGCGCTCAGTCTCCCAGCAGCTCGTGCCGAGAGGGAATAGTGGTGGTGCTCCGTCGGAGCTGGACTGGCACCGGCCGCGCTCTCCCAGTGGGGATTATTAATTGTTCTTGCAGAGCAAAGGGCCCGCTGCTGCTCAGCTGGGTTGGTTTGGGTCGGGAAGGTGACGCTCGGTCTGTCGTTCCTCTTGTCTCTGGTCTGACAAGGGCAGGCATCTTTATTTTTTTACTGACTTTACTGCAACAGTCACTATCTAGATAACCCCCTCCTTGAAAGCTCTCCTTGGTTTCTAGCCGTGAGGAACCCTGCTCCAGCTTACGCTGCTTTCTTACAGACTGTGTGAGAAATTAAACTCTAAAAGAAATCCAGATCTTAAATAAGTAGCATGTATTTTGTCCACCACAGATCTTCATGCCAAATCAGGGGTGTTCCACTGCAGCAGGCATTGGGTTGATCGATAGACATCGTTGTCCTGGTACAGGCTTTGTCAAAGCACCTCTGCCGAAGGAGATGTCCTTCTCTCTCCTCTTTGAGCCATCCGTTTGCAGGTCTGATCTCCGCTGCTCCCGGAGATGGAGAGCTTCTGTAATTTTTGCTGTTACGATTCATGAAATTCCCTCGCAACATTCATGTGCACTGGGACTAGGGTGAGGAACCCGAGGATTTCCCTGCTTGCTGTGGGACACCGACGCTTGCGAGTGCTCGGCTCAGACTCCAAAACCCCGACACCCAGCAGCGGCCCGCTGTAGAATAGTCCAGCTGCGTGCACGTGCTCCAGGGTTCAGATTAGCGAAGGGTCCTGCGCCCAGATCGCCTAAACGGCCTTCACCTCTTTTTAGTCCCTGGAACTGCCCCTCTGTGAGTCGGGGAAGGTCTGGCCCGAGCGTCCCTTGTGCAGGTGGGTCCCCACGCAGGAGCGCGGCTGTCCCGGAGGTCGGGGTAAGGGAAAGGAGAGAGTGTGGCACCTCTGGGTGTTGCAGAACTGGGAGCGCGTTCCAGTGCCCTGCTGAGACCACAGTATTCCTGAACCTTTTTTTTTTTATTCTAGACACTATTTGAAATGAGGTAGTTGAAATATTTAGATTTGAGCTCATTATTGGCGAGTAAGCTCCAAAAACCTTCAGAGCAGAGCTTTCTACCTCTGTTACTAGCCGCATCTTTGAGCGTTACACCCGCCTTTCTGCCATGTGCTCCTGGAGCGCACTGATCGACTGCTGAGCTGCCTCTTCCACTGTCCTGCAATGTGAAAGTAGCACCAGATATTCCTTTGTGCATTTCTGTGTATATGGCTTTCGTAGTTGGGATTTTCCAAGCACTGATACCCGGTGTTTTCAGTTTGTTCTGAGGGGATATTTCATTTGCATCTATGTTTTTAGCTATCCTGTGATAACTTGTTGAATATTAAAAAATAAAAATATTTTGCTTCTATTGGGACATTTGTATACTCGCAACTATATTTCTGTAAACAGCTGCAGTCAAGAATAAAACGATGAAAGTTTTCATTTTGCAGTGTAAAGTCTTGTTGTGGTTTTTTCAAAGGCATCGTCCTTCTGCTGGGAGAAAGCCGTCCGTTCTTCGGGACGGAATAAACCCGCCTGGGACCCATATGGCGCGCGGGGTCAGGGAGCGGCGGCAAGGCAGGAGCCCGCGAGGACTTGTGCCTGCGGCGCGTCCCGCTGGAGTTGTTGCCTAAGAAAAGGCACCGTGTCCTGTGTACACTTCTAAAAAAATACTGCGGCGTTTCTTTCCGATTCTGTGCTGTTGAAGTCCAGAGTAACCACCTGTACTACCTGTTTTACTACCCAAACCCCAGCCCGCAAACTATGGAGCGTTCAAAGAAATCATTGTAGTCCCCCTAAAGCAGGGCTCTGCCTCTGAGGGGGGATGCGGAGGGCTCCCCTGGGGTGGTCTGGGGCTGTGCTGCCTGAGCCGAGGTGACTGGAATTAACTGCCTCTCGAGAAGAATTAGCACCGGCCCGCTTTATCTGCACCCTTGGTGTAGTCGTGCTGATGCGCTAAAAATGATGCGGGGGTTGCCGAGGCTCGGGAGCAATGCGTTCCCCTCCCTCTGCCCTCCGGCAGGGCCGCGGCGCCAGCAGCCGGCTTCGGTAAGCCTGTCATTCTGAACAATTGCAGCGGGGGCAAGAAGAAACGCCGCGCTTGCCCCGAGAGCCGGGCCGAGTGCTTCCCTGCGAGGGCGTAAGCGGGTTCATCCGAAAGGCCTCCCCCTTCTGCCGGGGGGCAGAACAACCCCTGGCACTGGCTTTTGTCCCCCCCAGAGCTGCCAGCCCTGCTGCAGGCACTTGTTATCGATCCCCCTCGTTAGTGCCGCTGTGCAGCCTTGGGACAAAGCGCCCTGAGAAACCCTCCTCTTCCTCTCAAGGCTCAGAGGAAGGCACACCCCAGCCCGCCAACGTGCCACAGGCAGCCACAGAAACAAGACTTGAGCCACGGCATGGCGGGGTTTGTGTTTATTAGCAACGCAGCCGCTGCCTGGGGGGCCGAGCAGGGCCACCACTACGGTGCCCAGCTGCCCCTGGCTCCAGCGGGCGGCAGAGCCTCCCCGCACCCGACGACTCTGCACGGCTGCTCTTCAGGCACCAGCGGAGCGCGGAAGGGAAGGCCGGGCTCCTGCCCAGGGCCGCTGCCTGCGGAAGGGTGCAGGGAGAGGGCTCGCCAGCTCGCAACGTGCCAGGCGCGGGCGGATGGTCCTTCCCTCGCGGCGCCGGCTGCGGGGGGCCCGGTCCTGCCCTTCACCTCCTCTTCACAAACTTCTTTGTCACGGCGTTGGGGTTCAGGCGCCTCCTGCCAGCACCCAGGGCCGCGTCCCGGATCTGCAGGTTGGCCGCGCGGCTGTAGATGTCGTTTTCCGCAAAGGGCGAGGCCCCGGCGATGTAGTCGGGGTCGAAGACGTTGGTCTTCTGCCTGGCCTTGCGGGACAGCCGCTGCTGCGGGAAGGGCTGGTCCTCCACCAGGTGAGGGTTGTTGGCGTGCTTCCCTCCTTTGGGGGCCGGCAGCGGGTACTGCCAAGAGAAAAGCAGTTGTTAAACCTGCTCCAGGAGCAACTCTTGCTCAAAGGGACTTGAAGATGACTGCAGGCCTCTGCTCAGTCCTGCTCTAAACGAAGCCTGAAAGCCCCACAGTCAAGTGGAACAGCTGAAGGACGATCACAGCTTTGCTTTGACTCCCGCCTGGCACCGGTTCCCTCCAACCCACCGCCGCAAGCCCGGCCCTTCTCCCAGCACGTTACATACAGCTACTCACCCTGAGCCCTCGGGGGTTCAGCACCTTGGGGTTGCGGGAGAAGTGCATGTGGAGGCTTCCATCATCGCTGACGCTCACCGCGACCTTCTTCAGGGTCTTATTTCCGCAGTGGGGACAGAAAACCTTGGTCATGTCCGATGTGGTCCTGCAAGATGGGTACGGAGGGGGTTTACTGCTCCCTGGGCCGTGGAACACAGGCTTAGCCCATGAGCAGGCTCATCCAGCAAGCGCTGCCTGCCCGTGCCGAGGGCAGCGCCGCTCCGCGCGTACACACGCACTCACTTGAAGCAGCCGTGGCAGCGGAGGATGTAGCTCCTGGCCTGGCGGATCAGCATGCCGTTCACCGCCAGCACGTGGAGGCCCATCTGCAGCAGCACGTTCTGCAACGGGGAGGGAGAAACCGGGACCCCGTGAGCCGGGACTGCCGGGAGCTGTAACGGGGGTTTGCCAGCCCAGGCAGCGAGAGGCCGACGGGCTTTGCAGAGGCCTCCGCAACGGAGAGAAACGGTTGCTTTTGAGATAAAAGGGGCTGTCACAAAGCTGCTCTCATCCTGCCCAGGGGACTCGGCACCGCGCTCCTCTATCTCAGTGCGCTGTTTAACCAGCCCGGAGGTTTGAGTAATCCGAGTCTGCCCTCAGCCCACCCTGCCAGCCCTCCGCGGGGCAGCAGCCAGCACCCACCTGCATGGCGAAGTCAGTGGTGACGCAGCCGACCTGGACGCCGTCGGGAGCAACGTCGCAGTGGCCCGTGTCCTGCTGGACCTGCTTGAGGTTGCTGGGCGTTATCCAACCCTCGTCGTCACTCTCCTCCTCGTCCTCCTCTTCCTCAGCACTGGCCCCATCCTCGGAGCTCTGGTGCTCCTCGGCGGCCTCTGGGCTAACGGGGACGGCCTGAGCTTTCTGGGGTGGAGGGGAGAGTCAGCTCCGGCACGCGCCGCGCTCCTGGCTGGAAAGCGGGGTAGCAAGGACAGCGAGGAGGGGGGGCTCCGGGTCTCACCAGCAGCTCCTGCAGCTCCTCCTCGATGCTGGGCAGGGGCGCTCGCCAGTAGAGGAAGGAGCTGAACGCGTCGCTCTCCGATGGGACCGTGCTCCTCTCGGGGCTGGGCTGCTGCTGGCCTTTCCCCGGCCGCTTGTGCTGTTGGGGGGATGCAGGACGGGGGTCCCTCGCCTGCCGCTGCCCGGGGGGCTCTGCGGGGCTGCGCCCCCCCGTCCC
>VZTV01075738.1:16138-67119 GCA_013400875.1 Anhinga rufa | reverse complement strand
GGAGGAGGAGGAGGAGGAGGAGGAGGAGGAAGGCTGCGCGGGGGGTCCGGGCCTTGGGAGGCGCCTGGTGCGGCCAGGGGGGTCGGAGCAAGCGGTGGCGGAGCGGTGCGGAGTCGGGAAGAGAGAAAGCGGGGAGAAGAGTCGGGATCTTAAAGGGAAAAAAAGGATGAACGCAGCCCGAACACGGAGGGTCTCCGCCGTCACCCTACGCGGGAAACCGCCCGCCCGTCTGTCGCGGGGTGCCCGTCTGTCGCAGGGTGCCCGTCTGTCGCGGGGTGCCCGGGCGAGTCCGCGAGCGCAGGGCAGGCGTGTCGCGGCGGCTCTGGCCCGCGCCCCGGTGCTGGGGTGCGGCGGGAATGGGGGAGAGCGGCCGGGCTGCGAGGGGACGCGTGTGCGGAGCGAGGGCTGGGAGGCAGAAACCCCTCTGTGACGGGTAGCGCTCGGCGATGACCGAACCCCAAATCGCCTTCGGTGGCGGAGGGCGGCGGGGCTGGCGGGGCCGGCGTCGCCGCGGGGGGCGGCCGGAGGGGAGCAGCAGCAGCACCCCTGACTCCCTGACTTGCGAGGGAGGGCTGGGGCTGCAGGGGAGTCAGCCTTGGGTCCTACCACGATAACTTCAAGGCGCGGGTCGCTAACGCTGGCGTAAGAGGCCCTGAAGGACAGGCTGGCCGGTCGCTCTGGCCCGGCGCCGGTCACAGGGGGTGCTGCTCAGGAGGGGCTCGCGCGCCTGGCTGTTTTCTGTGGGCCTGCTTAATGGCGCTAATGAAATACGTGGTGATGCGGAGCCGGGGAGTCGTAACAAACACGAGCATGAGCAATATCCTAAGGGAAGGCTGGGGTGATCTGTGGACCAGATAATTGGAGTAGGAGTAACTAGTGCTAATAGCAAGTGCTATTAGTCTCATGAAGGACCTCCCTCCATAAGTCAGCTGTCCCCTACTCATGACTGGGAGGGAGATGGGCATGTGTCAGCGAGCCTCCAGCCGCTGCCTGACAGAGCCGAGGCAGCAGCGAGCCTGGTACCAAACGAGGTTTTCCAGGCGGAGGTGGGGATTGTGCAAGGCGCCGGCCAGGTCTCGGCTAAGCCCGGGGTCTCGGGAGGGTTTGCCGTGCTGGGGGGGTGAGGCTGCACAGGGCTGGCACAGAAAAGTGGGGGGAGACCTTGGTTCATGAGAGGTGAATTAAAATGGAACCCGGCTTTGAGATGGAGCTTGGTGAGGTCTAATGAGGGTGTGGGGAGAGGGCAGGAAGGAGAGAGAGAGACAGACTCCTGCACGAGAGGGGAGGTGGCAGAGGCTGGAGCTGCTGGAGCTGCTCTTCTTCCCTTTCAATGCTTCCCTCACCCTGACCAGGGGAGGGAGAGGCTGGCGGGCACTCTGGCCCAGGGCTGCGAAGGGGGCTGCTCTTGGCTTTGGTGGCTTGGGAGAGGGATCAGGTTTGACCCTGCCTGAGCCCTCGCTGCTGCCTCAGGAGACAAACTTGAGGCTCCTCTTTGCTCCTGCCTGGGGGTGGGCAGCAAACAGCTCCATCTGCCCCGCTGTGTCGGCGGCTCGTGCAGGCAGGGACCCTCTGGTCCATGACCTTGACACCCACTGCAGGCACCCACACTTGTCACATCCTCTCCACTCCTCCGCCTCAGAAGTGCAGAGAGAAGGACTGCTGCCCGCAGGCTCAGGAGGATGGTGTGAGTTGATAGCTGACTCTCTGGTCCCAGGCCGAGCACCTCGTGCTTCTGCGTGATACGTGACCTCATCCTTCTACTTCGTGGTCAGTCGTTTTGGCAGAGGCGCCCAGCCACGTGTACTGCCAGCGCCCCTGGGTGTCACAGCTTGCATCCTTCCTTGCCCGCTCCCTGTCCCCAGTGGGTGACTCCAGGGGAAAGCTGCAGCAGAAGGGGCAGGGGGAAGCGCTGTGCCTGCGGTGACAGTGACGTGGCGCCGGAGAGCAAGGAAGTGGTGAGCGCTTGGGGAAACAGAGGTCTGGGCTTGTAGCCTGCTCCGCAGTGTGATCCTTCCCTGTGTTCAGAGCAGCAGCGGTCCCTGTCCCCTCCACAGTGTGTTAGAGGAGATGGGACTGATTTTTCTGCGGGATTTTGCTGCCAGGGAGAGACCCAGGCTGTCCTTGAGGGATGTGGCTGCTTCCCCATACTGTGACTAGACCTTCCCCTGTTCTGCCGGTGTCACTGCCTCATCCTGTCTGAGGGATCCCGTGTGCGGTGGCCATGCGGGCTGCTCAGCAGCAAGAGCAGGGCGTGAGACGGCGTATCTGCTGAAGGCTTTGGAGGCTGCTCTGTCCTTGTGCTGGCTGCGATCGGCAGCGACCTTTGGATCAGGGTGAGGTGCAGCTGCCCAAATGGGGTGTCCAGAGGGCTGAGCGCTGCCCAGCTTGGCTCAGATCTCTTCAGGGCGTCGCGGCGCCATTGAAAGGGAGTTTCTCTTTGTAGGGCGCAGCATTGCCATTGCCTGTGGTGCAGGGCTGGTTTATCAGGAGTGAGACGGGAACCTGTGTGCGCCAGGCACGTGCCTGTCCATTGCCAAGTGTCCCTGCTATGTGGGTCACCTGCAGTAACGGCTGGGCTGTGTTTGGGCCCAGAGGGGCTGACCTGGGACCCCAGCGCATCCCCGGCTTCCTCCGCACGCTGGGTGCGGTGCTGAGGTGTCTCCTCTCTCTCTGCTTCCAGCCAGGGGTGATGCCATGGCCGCTGCGAGCTCCAGCAGGGCTAGGGCCGGGCCGCCCTGCGAGAAGTCCCAGCTCTCTGTGAAAGGTGGGTCCCGCTGCCTCGCTGGAGGTGGGGCTGGGAGTCCCGCAGCGGGGAATGTGGATTTTGGGTGCGTCTGGTCTGGGCGTGTGCTCTGCCTGCACCCTGGGCTGGGAGACCTTCTCGGGGGGAGCAGGGGCTGGGGAAGGCTAGCAGTGCCCTGCGTGCCACGGGCGCCCCGGGAAGCAGAGCGGCTGTTGGCTGGGCTCTGCCACCTCCTCTCCCCGGCTGCAGTCGGGACGTGGCTCCGTGGCCCTGCCGGGGCCGCGTTGCTGCTCCCGTGGCCGCGAGATGGCTCCCGTCCCCCGGAGCCGTGTCCCGGCTCTGCCCCGCAGCCCCTGCGCCGGGCACTGCTGGCCTGGGGGGCGGCCGAGCCTCGCCTGGTGGGTGCCTCTAGCCGGCGGCTCTGGCAGAGCCCCCTTGCCCACAAGCCCTGGGGTAGGGCGGTGTCTGTGGGGACCGTGACACTCCTGCAGCCTTCAGGTGTGGGGCCAGCGCGCGGGTGAAGCTGGGGGCAGGCAGGGACCGGGGGCTGGTGACGGGAGCACCGGGATACGGCCATTGCTGCCGTCAGGAGAATCGCTTCTTGCTCCCCCTCTCCCAAAAGCGGTTTGGCTCCGTGGCGAGTCGTGGCACCCCGAGCCGGCAGGGATGGGGCCTGTGTGCGTGGGGCAGGGGACAGGGTCTCCCCTCCGGCTGCCTCACCCTCTGCCTGTCCCCCCTGCCCAGTCGTGTCCATGAAGCCCAAGGTGCACAGCCGCCCGTCACGGATGAACTGCTACGTGGAGGTGGCGGGTGACGGGCTGCCCAGCGAGACCAAGAAGACGGGGAAGCAGATGGGGAGCTTTGAGCTGCTGTGGAACGAGATTCTCATCCTGTAAGTCTCCGTGACACTGGTGTGGGGCTGGCCCCGCGCTCCTCGGTGTACCCCACTGTGCCATCGGCGGGGGCCGCTCAGGCGTCGGAGATCTTTCCCTGCCCCAGATGGGGACGCTGCTGGGGACAGCCAGGCTGGGAGGGTGGTGGGAGGGGGGTGTCTCCCATTGCCCCGTGGCCTTGCCCACCTCCCTCTGCTCCCTGGCCTTGGCAGGCCTGGCGCTGCCCGCTCCCGAGCATGGAGCAGGGGCAAGGCCATGGTGATGGCCCCCTTCTCTGGTCTCTGCAGGAACGTCACGGCTCAGAGCCACTTGGACCTGAAGGTGTGGAGCTGCCATACCCTGAGGAACGAGCTGCTGGGCACCGCCTCCATCAGCCTCGGCAACCTGCTGAAGAGTGGTGGGAAACGTACGTACGAGCCGGACCCCACCGGGGTCCCTCGGCCTCCACCCCGCAGGGCCCTGCCGCCTCGCCTGCCCCGTAGGTGCGCAGCGGGGAGGAGAGGCGGTGGCTGCAGCGGCTCCCATGCAGTCCCCCGCCCCGGGAGGGAACAAGGAGCCATTGTGCACCCTGGGCTGCCTGTCAGGGCCGGGGGGCTGGGGCGTGACGGAAGCCATACCTCCGTTAGCCCGGGTGCCGCAGCCTGCATGGAAACACAAACCCCTCAGCTATTTGCTGCCATTTGTGGTCGCCAGAGTGTGGCTCGTGACAGCAGCTACCGCATAAAGGCGGCCATTCAGGGCTCGGGCCGCACAAGCGGCTGTGCGGGGCTGGAAAAGGCTCGCTCTGTCTTTTCCGAGCAAAGCTCTGCCGCTTGCGAGAGACAGACCTGGTATTGAGTGGGGAGAGGGGCCTCCCATGCCCTGGGGGGATACGGGGCTGGTTCGGGCTCTCCCCTGTGCCAGGGGCTGGGTGAGCTGCTTCCCCTGGCACTGCCAGCTGCAGGCTCCGAAACCGCGGTGGTGTCCCCGCTGCGCTCCCTGCGGCGGGCCGGCCGCCGTGCCCCGGAGTGGCACCGTGTCCTGCTGGGGCAGCGAGGGCCATGCAGGGAGCTCTGCCGCCGCCGCCATCGTCATCTCGCAAAGCCTGTGAGGACCTGAACGTCTGCCCCCGGGTAGCTGCAGGGCTGGGTTGCCTGTTGCTTGGGCTGTTGTTGTCAGGCAGCCTGCAGTGGGGGTCTCTGCCCCAGGGCAGCCTCCTCTGCAGCTTTTTCTTCCCGAGCTGTGTGAATACCCTGCCGTGCTGGGCTCCTGGAGCCGCTGCTGCTCCCGCCCTACCTGCCTGCTCCTCTGCAGGGGCACAATCGGCTCTTTCATTAGCAGGCGTCCCAGGGGGCTGTGTGGAAAATGAATGGAAAAGGCAACTGGCTGTTCTAGCTTGTCCTTTAACATCCACCAGAAAAAACGTGTCAGATTTTTCCTTGACACCGTGGGCTGGGAGGGAGGACTCTTAAAGCTGCAGAGCCTGCCCTGCCCTGCCGGGAAGGTGCTGCCGTGGGCTGGGGGCAGCCGGCACCGCCTGGACGAGCCATGTGCTCTCATCTGCCTGTCTTGTCTAGCCTGGCATCTCCTCCCTCCTCTTCTCTACAGACTCGCTGCTTGGCCTTTGGGCTTTGCTGGAGCTCTGAATGAGCCACAGACCGCTGCTGGTGCCCCAGAGGTCCCCTGGGAGCCTGTGTCCCTGGGCGCCTGGGAGACCCCTTCCTCAAGGAGGGTCCTCGCCTGCCGAGAGGAGGGGAGCTCATTCCCTCTTCCTGCCAGCCGGGGGAAGGGGCCAGGTCACACAAAGGCATGCAAAGGGCATTTGGGATTTCAAGCCATCCTGAGTCGGACAAGTAACGACCTAATGCAGCCCGCGACCGTCTGCCTGGGGAAGGCACCGAAACGCGTGTGTCCTCTGCCACTGGCGGATGCCGGGCCATCCCCTCCCCTCCCGGGAAGCACTCAGCCTTCCCCGAGGGCTGCTCCTGCCGGGCAGCAGGCCCGCCTTCTAGCTTAGCTGGGTTTGTCATGGTTTTGGTGAGGTTTTCTGTAAGTTACTGATACGTGAGTGTAGCTGCGGCCTTTGGTTTATGTTCCTGTCGTTCTGCTTGGTGTGGAAGGATTGTTCTGGTTGCTCTGCTTTTGGGCAGGGGTGGTGTTCTTGCTGCTGGTGACGTCTGTGGCAGTGCGTGCTGGGCTCCTGCCTGCCGGGAAGACACTGGAGCTCCCCCTGTTCTTTCTGTCGGCCCTTCTGCCAAGCACGCCTTGCTTCAGGTGGAAGAGTCTCATCTCTGAGGCCTGGAGCCTGGAAAAAGAGCTCAGTGGCGAGCCCGGTCAGGCTTGGGCTCCCGGGAAGATGGGGAGAGTCTGCTGGAGCTAACAGCCCGAGCTGTCGGTCAGGAACTCCTGCTCCGGGCGGGTCCAGCCTTGCTTTCGGGCTCGCTGCACTTCCCACCGCCTTGGCAGGCGCCTCTGGGGCCTCTCCTCTGGCAGGCAGCACCCTCCTGCTTTCGGAGGGGATTGGCCAGGGAGACGGAGAGGTGGGTAAGAGCGGGCTCAATCACAGAAAATGCGCCGAAGCCTTCCACGGAGCTGCTCCCAGGGCTCCCGTAAAACAGCTGATTTGCAATGGCACGGCCCCCTGCCCTGGCCCCCGAGCTGCTGCCTGCCGCAGAGGCACCTCTTTGTTCCCGGGCTCCGGGAGCTCCTCGCCCACTCCTCCCGTGAGGCCTGAGGAACGTCCCCAGCCGGCCTTGTGCCACGGTCTGCCACTGGAAGCCGATACTGGGCCTTGCTGGTTTTTGCTGGTCGCCCCGTGTGCCGAGCAATGGATGTCTGTGCAGGCGCTGGAGCGAGCCAGGCTGCAGCTCGCAAATGAAAGCGCTCACTTTTATTACTTGCTGCTCGGGTTGCAAGTTACATCAACAGGCTCCTGTTTCTTGAGTGGCACCACATGCCAGGGCTTTACAGATCCTGCAAAGCCTTTTCTTTCCCTGCCACTTCACCCCAGGCAGAGCTGCTGGAGCTGTGGCCTCGCGGGACCCTCCAGGAAGCCAGCAGCAAAGCCCCAAGCCTTGGGGAAGCTGCAGCTTCCCCCCCCGGCGTTGTGGATGTGCTGTCAAAGGAGCTCTGTTGCGTGGCCCAGCAGCAAAGGCTTTTAGCGAGGAGCCATGAAGGGAAACGCGCAGACCGGCTGAGGCGACTGTTCAGTGAGCCGGCTCTCTGGCAGCAGCCCTGTAAAACTGGTTGTCCGCGCCAGTAAGTCACAGCAGGGGCCGGACTGTTCCCACCTCGCGTCACCTTTCGGGTGTCATGTCCCGAGTGTCCTGCAGAGCTGATGGGACTGAGACCACTGGCACTGTCCCGTGCCCTGGCCACCGCCAGGCTCTCTTTGGATGGGAGGCTGCTCTCTGCGCCCAAGCCAGCGAGTAGGCAGGGTCTCCTGGCTCCGGTCCTGCTGTGCCCTGGCAGGTCTATTTTGCCGCCAGCCATCTGCCCCTGGTCAGAGAGAGCGGGCTCTTTGACCCTCCCCATCTTGCCTTCCTTCCCAGGGCTGTGAAGGTTCAGAGGAAAGAAGCAGAGGTCTGAGGTCCTCCTGGTTATACCTGGCAGATAACCCGAGTGGGGGACACAGTTGTCCCTAAGCTGTGGAGGCTGAGACTGGGTCAGCAGCAGGGGCAAGGCTTCCCACTGCCTGGGGAGACTTTACTTTTTACCCGGGACAGTAAAGATTATTCCTTCCCTTCAACTCTGGGTTCCTCCTTGGTTTAGGGATGGCTGTGGAAGGTCTAACTTTCCTCTGCTTCTTCCCAGAGGGAAGCATGGAGTCATCCTTTGGCTGCAGGTATGCACAGAAGTTAAGCTGGTCTTAACTTGCCAAGCACCAGGGAGGTGGGTGCTGCCTGCCCGATAGCCCTGAGCTCTGGGGTAGCTCAGGGGCCCTGAGACCCGGGGGAAGCTGGCATGGCTCAGTGCTCCCACTAGGGCTGAGAGTGGCCCCACTGATGTGTCCAGTGCCAGGGTGCTTTCAGGGCAGGGTTCTGGCTCTGGGATTTGATTCTTCTGCGGATCGATGCGGGGCAAGTAGGGTGCTGGCTGGCGTGTGTGGTTTTCAGGGTAGCCCGGAGGATCTGCTTATCTTCACTTTGCGTAAGTGGCAGTCCTGGCTGCTCCGTGGGGGGCTGCTCTCAGGGGGCGATGGTGGATACAGCTTTGATTGCGTGGAGCCGTTTGAGTGGAAACTGGCCTTTGCATGCAGTGGAACTGCACAAAGAGGGTTTGGAAGCACCGTCCGGCTGTCTTTCTGGAAATCCTCCTGGCTGCACGCGCGAAGACGGAGCCACGCAACCCAGGGAAGAGGCAGAGGGGCTGCCCTCTCCCGCGTGGCAGCTCTCTGGTGCTTGTGCCCGTGGGCATTGGACACGTGGTTCCTGGAGGTCTCGGAGGGCTTGAGCTTGGGCTCAGCCTGGGGCCGTTATCGCGCTGGCTGCTACCAGCCTTGCTTCGTGGAACTGTAAATCCACTTAATGGGCTGGGTGGGAATTCCAGCTCACCTCTGCTAAATGGGAGCTCTGATGCTGCGTGCGGGGCACTGGAAGTAGCTGAACTGAGACCTTATTCAGGACCAAATCACCCCCCGACCCCCTCCCAAAATAATAATAATCCCTCTGACATTCTGGCTGCCGGTGGGACACAGGCAGCCTTTGTGCTCAGCCATTCAGGGGACCCTCTGTTGGTGCAACAGCAATGTCCCTTTGTGCGTCCCGCATGCTGGACTGGGACAGTGAATGGAAGGTTCTGCTAGTGTTTATTTTCTTTAAAAAAGCTGAAGGGGGTGGAGAGGGGGAGAAGGAAGCCGGCTGGGAGGTTCATGTTCATATCCTCCACTTGGAGACACCTTCTCTTTGCTCCTGCGCTGCCGCCCCCTCCGCTGGGCGCCTGCACAATGAGGGCTTGTGCGGCTCCGGCGGGGAGAGCGGCGCGCTCGGCTGCCGGGTGCTCGCAGAGGGGGATGGAGGGGACCCCCGCAGCACGCGGGCACCACTTCCACACGGCTCAGAGAAAATGCAAATTCCTATGGTTTGGAGCAGCCGGGGAGAAACAGGGTCTGGATTTGTTCTGGTTTTTGGCTGCGCTCAGTAGCATCTTCTGTCTCGGGCTCTTAAAACGGTCTGTGAGATCAGTTCCCCTCGGAAGCAAACGGAGAGCAACTTCTTTAGACAGATGGGTAAGACCAGGCTTAGCAGAATCCCTTGTCTGATGATGGGCAGGTAACGAGCGACAGAGGTGGGCTCCAACCTCAGTGCTGTCCCGCTGTGAGCATGTGCTCCTGCTGTGCCCAGACCGGGGCACTGAGGGGACGCCCACCTCCTTGGCACTAAAATCCTGAGATGCTTTCACGAGATCCACGAGTGCAGCCTGTCCCGCAGACCCCGCGGTGCTGGGCTTCGGGTGCCTGTTGAGTGCCGTGCGGGGCAGAGACTGCTCGGAGGAGAGGGGGGTGAGTGCCAGCACGGGGCCGCCTGCCCTGCAGCTGGGCTCCCCCTCGCAGCACTGGTTGGCTCGGAGGAAGGATGGCTACCAGCCAGGGGCTGGCACACGTGGTGCGAATGCCGTGGCCAGCCTTGCGCCGGACCCCTTCTCCATGTCCCTTCTGCATTGCGCGAGGCCGGCAGGTACCCTGCGGCGAGGAGCAGCTCCGGACAGGGAAGGAGGGCGGGAGCCGCTCTCTGGGCCGGCACGAGAGGTGCGTGGCTGCTTCAGGTCCTGGCAATGGCCAGGCTGGCGCGCAGCGGCACCGTGGTCTCTGCGCCTTCATCCCTGGTGCTGTGCAAGTGCTGGGCTGGCAGCCGGGAGCCAGAGGTGCTGTTTGGGTGGCAGTGGCACACCCTGGGGCCCTGTTGGTGTGTCTCACCCCAGGGCCAGAGATGGAAGAAGGGGTCCATGGGGAACGTGTTCCCATCCTCCTCCTGCTCCCACTGGCGGGTATCGCACCCCATCCCCACAGTGGACCAGGACAAAGCAGGTTGCTAAAAAATGGTGCCGTTGTGTCATGAGCAATCTGTGTATAATAAAAATATTATTTGAGCAAATGAGTCAGGAAGCGTCTGGGCTGGTGTCCCAGGCTGGCGCAGCCAAATTTTTCTGGCCTTCTGTGGCGGAGCAGGGTGTTTCAGTCCTGCTGGCTCCGGCAGGCATTGCTGCGATGGTGCGAGAGCCCTGCCTGCCCAGGGGCACTGAGGGTGGTGTTGTTCTCTCATCGCTGTGGGGATGTGGCTCTGCAGTAGGTGTGCACGGCTGGAGGAGGCTGTGAGAGGCGTGCAAGCAGCCCCTGTGCCCTGTGCCTTGCTTCAGCCGTGCTGGGTGCTGCTGGCTTCCAGGGACACCTCTTGCTGCTGTCCGTACGCAGCAGGGAGCTGCCAGGAGGAGTTGGAAGGGTGGCGGGTGCCTGTCCTGGAGCGTGGGGAGGCAGAGAGTTGTGGCTGCCAACGTGTGTCAGTGAAACAGGGCAGGCACCGGTTCTCGAAGCAGCTGCCGTGTGCCCTGGCGCGTGGCACCATGCGGCTCATCGGCTCCCCTTCCCCGCCGCTGCAGCCCCTCTCTGCGTGCCTGAGGGGGGAATGGTGAGCGGTGTTCCCAGCGCCGTTACCCTTGAGCAAAGCGACAGTGTCCAGCTTTGCGTGGAGCTGTGACTGGCAAAATCTTGTTAAGCTTCTGGAGCCAAACTGGCTCACGAGGGAGGGGAGTGGAGCTGGCGGCTGTCTCCAGGAGCCTCCCAGCCCATGCCACCCACTCCAGAAGCTTCTGCAAAGGCGGTCTGATGCCGCAGCAGAGTGTTTCTGTGCGTTTAGGGGCAGCCCTTTGTGCCGATTGCATTCAGTGGAACTGATACACAAGGATGGAGATGGAGGGATGTGCCTGGGGCTTTCCTTTGCTGGTCTTACCTGGGTTTTCTAGGTGGCATGAGGATAGCCCCAATTCTGAAAGATGCTGCTTGCTCTTCTGCAGCAGGCCAGGGCTTCAGGCACTACTGGGCCATCAGACTGCTTCATGTCCCAGGCACCTGTTGGTGGTCGCCCTCACGCAAGACCCTTCTTGCCCCGTGTGTCATGTCAGGCCAGCCGAACCCCTCGGCTTTCCTGCCACAACCTCCCCTACAGCCCCAGCTTGTGGATCTGTGAGCGACGGCGGTCTTGTCTCTGTGTTGCAGCCAGGGGCCCTGGGGCTGCTCCACTCCTGTGGAGGGACCTGGCTTTGTGAGCAATGGCTGGTGAAGGAAGGTCTTCCTTGGGAGACCTTTGGGTGGTGGGGCTGGCCGGGTGTCCTCTGGTGATGCTGCTAGGTACGTGTACGCGTGGGGCCAATGCTGGTGGTGCTTGCTGGGTCAACTGGCCCTGAGGGAGCGGGCACATTGTCCTTTGGAGGCGTGGGGAGGCCTGGAGGGGACCAGGAGGCTGATGTCCTGTCCCATGGGGGAGCCGGGGTGGTGGAGCCATCCTCCATCATGGCTGGCATCCCGAGTGGTGACTGCTTGGTCTCTTTCTCCATGTCCCCTCATCTCCCACAGTGGAGAACAGGCAGCTGACCCTGGACCTGCAGACAGAGAACAAAGGCAGCGTTGTCTCCGGTGGAGAGCTGACGATTTTCCTGGACGGGCCTGCTGTTGATCTGGGAAGCCTGCCTAATGGCAGTGCCGTGACAGAGGGTGAGTGCCGCCCGTCTCCGCATGCATGCGGCGGCTCTGAGCACGAGGCGGTGAACAGCGGCGGGGAGAGGAGTGGGGCTGAGAGCACGGCCCCCAGGACCTCTGAGCAAACGTCCGAGTGCCAGCAGCCGCCTCCTCTCCCAGGTAAGGCTCCGGCCCCTGCCCGCCCCAACTCCGGGCTTGCGCACGGGCTCCTGCGGGAGCAAGCGCGTGGTGGGACAGGAGCGGGAGCGTCGACAGGCTCACGCCCTGCCTCTCCGCCGGCGTGAGGGGAGCAGCCCTTCTCTGGGCCCTCCACCAGCCACCCGTGCGGCTCAACCCCTTCCTTCTCTGTCCCATGTGGGCTGGGGAAGCGGTTTCTGTTTAATGAACCGCTCCGAAAAGGGCTCCCCATGGCAGAGGGGGTGCAGAGACACAGACTGATGTCTGACCCGTTGGGGCTGCCTGGGGAGCAAGCAGAGTTTGTGCTGGGCAGGGACTGGTGCGTTGCTTTCCCTTGGCTCCTTCCCTTCCTTGCTGGGAGATGAAGCCTGTGAACTCTGGGAGCCTTAAATGCAGCTGCCCTCCTGGTGCTGCCAGTTCTGCAAAATCCTGCCTTTTCCTTCCCTAGTGCTGCGCTCGGAGCCACGGGGTGCTGTGGGGATGGGCTATGCCGTTGCACAGCGGTGGGAGTGGAGAGCACCCAAGTGTAAGGGCAGGGGGTCCTTGTCCGCTGGTGGGTCTGTCCTGTAATATGTGGAGCTGTTGTGCTTTTGGGTCTCCTTTCTGGAAGGAGGGAGGGAAGGAAGGAGGGTAGAACTAGTGGGTGCCTCAGTCATTTTCTTCACCCACTTTTTCTTTACCTGTTCAGGGTCCCAGGTGCCTGGACGAGACCCCAGCAGCATGGCTGCAGCCACAGAGGGCAGACACCAGCCTCCCAGTACAAACTGCTTTGGAAGCAGACCAAGGTAAGGGTCCTGTGCTGGCAGCACCTGCCAGTCCGTTACTGGGTGGTCGCTGTGGCCGTGAGGCAGCTGAGAAGTGTCTGGACCATCCTTGTGCAGTGGACCCCACTCCAGATCTCCCAGTGAGCCCCCAGCAAAGCAGCCCACAGGAGGTGTGGGGCAGGGGTGGGCTGGCAGAGCTGGGAGGTGCTGCGGGCTGGCCACACAGCCGGGCCTGAGCCTCCCTTCAAGTATATGTTTCTCAAGGAATATCAGCTCTGTGATGGGCCAGACGGCTTCCCCCGGTTGCTCTGCTGGCAGCTGAGGGTATGGTCTACCAGGGACAGGCCGTGGCCAGACAAACCAGCAAAGGGCTGGTCTGCAGGGGTCCCTTCAAATGGGGATTGCGGGGATCCCGGCTCTCGCCTCAAGCACAGCCCTGGCCAGGCACTGGGCCAGGCTGGGAAGCACAGTGCCCCTCCGGGCAGTGGTCACAGGGGGACGCTTCCGAAGGTCCAGGGAGAGCAGGAGAAGCAGAGCAAGCAGAGCTGCAGGGAAATAACATCTGCTTCCAAAGGAAATGAGATGCTTGGGCACCAGGCCATCCTGTGCCTGGCACGGTGCCCTTCCTTGCCTTCTCGCTGGGCTGGAGTGGCTCAGCGCCACTCCTTTTGGAGCTGTGGTTATTGAGAGACGTGTCACACTGTCAACATGGAGTTGAATTTAACACCTATTTATATTTCCAGAGCGTGGCAGTGGCCCAGCAGCCTATACAGATGTTCTGGTTAGAAGTGTGCCTGTAGAGAGGGCGCCTGCAGCCTGCCCGATAAGAGGTTGTGTGTGCCCCCAGGCGTAGGAGCACTCTCAGCAACAAGCCCCACACCTCGAGCTCTTCTGCTCCTTCTTCATCTGCCAGGCACATACAAGAGATGAGCAAAGGGGAGAACTGTTTTTGGCTCTAAAAAGTGACCCCTGGCCCTCCGTATCACATGTTTGTCTCCCACCCGAGGAGGGAGCGGGATGGGAAATTAGGAGCAGGTTGCTGAACACGGTTTGTGCCCTTCTGTTGTGGCTGCTCCTCTTGATTCCTGCTGTCCAGGTGTTAAAGCCCTCTCACGGGTGAGAGAGTGCTTAGCGTCGTGATGGGAGCTGGACTTGGCAGCCACTTAGCTCTCAGGAAGAGTTAGAAAGCCTGCAAGGAAAGTTCTAGTTTGGGAGGCTCAGCTTGGTGACTAGGTGTGACTGCTTGCTTCTGACTCCCGACTGCTTTCCGATTGTCTGTAAGTAGTTTCTGCTTTTGGTGTCGTCTTGACCTGTAAGTGTGCAAGATAAGTGTGGTGAGGTTTGGCCAGTACTTCTGCAGGGGAACATCAGAGACCTTCCAGGTGTGCTTGCAATCGTTACGAATCCCATGGCTGCTCTGGTACCGGAAACTTCCTAGCTAGTTTTCAATTCATCCTACACTCACCTGAATTTAGGGTTGTTCTGGACGTAACTCCACGGTCTGGTGTAGTACTCCTACATGGGGCAGAGCATTGCTGTACGTACCCACCGTGGAGGCAGCTGCCTTCTCCGGAGTGGCGTATGGGTCCTTTGCACATGGGAATGCTGTTTGATGTTTGCTCTGTTTATACGCGGAGCTGTGTTTATTTTCATGGGCTTGGTGATAGATGCTGGCAAACTGGCTCGCAGGCAGGATGGAAAGAAAAGGGTCATTCTTTGCTCCTCAGCTATTTCTACACTGTCCCCTCAAGGGAAACTGCTTGGTCAGGGCTTCTCTTTCTTCTCTTGAACAAATGTCATCTTGGGATTTGCTGCTAATCTTGGTGACGGGGTGTGAAATTCCACAGCCCTCTGTGCAGAGAGAAAACAGAGCCCAGAGGTCCCTGGCTGAGAGCTGGTGCCGTGGGTGCCGAGAGGGTTGCCACAATCCCCGTTTGTCTTGTGGTGGCCAAAGGGGCCTCTTCTGACAGCAGGGAATAAAGTAGCCTGGTTTGCTGCTCGCCCTGCGGGGAGGCTCTGGTTCGTGAGCCACGTCAGGTACTGCGATCCAGGCACAGCCGTGAGGAACTGCTGTCGCCCGTCACGAGCTCGTGCAGACTCAAGCGATTTCAGTGCAGCCTACTTTGCTTTCTCTGCTTGTGTGATGTCCAAAAGTCACCTCTCGGCTCGGCATGAGCATCCCTGAGGGCAGGCGGGAGGCATACCTCCGGGTCACTCAAAGTAGTTCCCTTCCCGAGACCCTTTGCTCTGCAAAGCCCCACGTGTGGCTGTGGGATCTCTGCAGGCATGTGGCTTCTGGTGTGACACAGCAGCAGCAAAAGGCCCAGGGAGCTGCGATCTCCAGTTGCAGCCCTGGCACAGGCAGGGGAGAGGCAGGCAGTGCTGCGTGGCAGGCGTGCTGCCTGCTACCGCAGAGGGGCTGGGGGGTGGCTCAGGGCCTTGGAGAACAAGCTGTGAGATGGGTCCCGAGTCAGCTGGAAGGGGGTGGGTGACAGGAGTAAACTGGGTCCTGGGTTTTGGAGCCAGGCGCCTCTTTGGCTGCATGTCCCACTGCCGTGGGGCAAGGGGATGTTCCTCCTGCCCCAGGTCCAGGGTGCTGGTACAGGGGTGCCATCTCTGCTCCTGGCACTGCAGGCGTCAGGGCTGGGTGCTGCGGGATGTGCCTGCCTGCTCCCCGCTTTGCAGGGGCAGGGGGAATTTCTCAGCTCCGTGTTTTGGGAGCTGAGCCCCTGCTGCCCACACGGCGCTGGGGCTGTCCTGGTTGTGTTTCTCGGTGGTCGTGCCCTGACCCACCGCAGCCGGTGCTGGCTCCTGGCTGCACGCACTGCCCTCCCTCCTCTTCGGCTGCAGCTTGCGATCTGGTGTGCCAGGTGAGACCAAGGCTGGCACTGCCACCTCTGCTGGCATCTCGCGCCAGGACGTGCTGGCCACCGCAGCGGGAGGAGGCGGCCGTTCCTGGGTTCCGTGCCAGGGGCCCTTGTCAGCCCCTGCAGCGCGGGGGCTCTGCCTTGGCAGAAGCAGGGAGCTGAAAGGTTGATGTCACCCTGGCTGACGCCACTTTCCTCTTTGGCATCGTTCGCTCCCTCTGCCTCTGGCCCAGGAGGGGCGATGGGGTGGAGCGCGCGACGGAGCAGCCACCCGAGGCCCGCAAGGGATGGGGGACAGCGGGGGGGGGTCTTGCCAGCCGCCTGGGAGGTGGGTCGCCCTCCGCGCACCCCGCTCTGTCCCACCGGTGTGGCTGCGAGAGGCTGTTCCCATCCGTGCTGTGACTTGTTTTCGCCCCACTCCTATTTTAAGAGCGCGTTCCCAGCCCCGCCGCTCTCACGTGGCCTCGCTGGGTTTGTTTCCACGCGTCTATTAAAAGACAATGCCCAGATGGGAGCACTCGTAGGAGGGCTGGGCTGGGCGGCGAGCCGGCTAATTCAGGCCTGGTAACCCTGTGCGGCCGGCTGGCAGCCTGGAAACATCCTGTTTTGGTTTCTAAAAACTCTCCAGGCAGCGCTTAGCTCATCTGTGCTGAGAAGGGCAGGGACCAGGTCCGTCCCGTGCCTCGGGGGCCTCTCCCGGCAGCACCGGCTCCTGCCCGCGGTGCCACCTGCCCGCTCCCCTCTGGCTGGGGCGCCGGGGGCTGCGCCACGGGCTGAACGTGGGGAGCTGGCTCCTGGCTACCTTTCAGGAGGCGCGTGGTGCCGGTGTGCCTCGCTGAGCCCCCATGGACGGGCAGCGAGGGGCAACCTTCCCTTCCCTTTGCCCGTTCCAAAGCAACCCCCAGCACGCAGCGGTGTCCTGGGGTAGCCAGGGTTTCTGGGGTGAGTTCACTGTCTGAAGAGTGGCTTAAGGAGCCCCTGTGCGGGGCTGCCCTCCTGGGAAGGTCCGTGGCTGGTCAAAGTGGCCTCAACAGCTCCTGCTCACAGGCTGTGGCTCTTATCTGATCTATTTTCAACAACCATCTCCTGCTTTCCCATGTCTCTGTCTCCTCCCGATCCCAGCCCCTTCCTCTGCCCTCTGTCGTGAGCCGCTCCCCAAGGAGAGCAGCTTTGGAGCGAGTGGGAGGAACCGAGGGCTTGCTGGAGCTGGTGAGGGTGGCATGACCGATGCTGTGCCCTGTCGCTGCCAGGCTGCTCTCCCCTCCCAGCTCCAGCCCTGAGACGTGCGGATGGTTTGTGGGTTTTGCCCTTTTAAGGGGAGAACTTGGCTGGGGCAAACCGACTTCCTAATCCCTGCGGTCCTCACCCTCTGTGGTCGCTGCCCTGGGCTGGGATCCTGGGCGGAGGTGGCTGGGCTCTGCCTCTGCTCCCCTAGCCCCCGGATGCGGGAAGGCAGCATCTCCCGCCCTGCCCCGTCCCCCTCCCTGCTTGTGGTAACAACTAGGCTTCTTAATCAGCCTGAAACCCCTTGAATGCCTTTGAGCTGCCTCAGGGGCTCAGGATGGGCAGAGGGGGAGAGCTTGCTGAAGGGGATGCGGTGGCAAGGGAGCTCCAGCGTGGCACAAAGGGAAGACCCCCCACAAGAGATGGAGCAGCCGCATCCGAGCCGGTTGCAACCTGTGCCGTGATTTAAGGTCCCCTCTTTCCTGGCTGCTTGTTCCCTCCTGTCCCAGCTGTCCTGGGAGCAGCGAACACTCGGCACCTTCCTCACCTGCTCTTGTGCAATGCTTGTAGCCGGGTGGGAGGCACGGCGAGGGTTCCCACCGGCGCCTGACACAGCACTGCGGTGCAGGAGCTGGCGCTGGTGCAGGACCTCTCCTGGGAGCTTTATTGCAGGGGTGGAAGGAGCAAACTGCTGGGGGCTGTGACGGCTTGGTGCTGCAAGCAGATGCCTGGCTGTGAGTGCCTGGGGCCATTCCTCAGACCATGGGGCAGCGGGGTGAGCGCTCGCAAACAAAAGCAAGGTCTTTGGCACCTGGGCTAGTCCTCCATGGGACTCTGCCACTGGCGGGTGGGTGCCAGGGCCCGTGGGCAGGCTGGCAGGTCTGGGCAAGCAGCATGAAGGTCAGGGCTCTGCTGGGGGAGCAGAGGCACGTGGCTGCATCCTGGCTGTTCTGTGGGAAAACGATGGCTGTGCTGGGGGAGAAGTAGCACGAGACAGAGGCAAAAAGGCAGGAGCGGGGTTTTCTTTGTGAGGCCACTGGTGTGTCTCACTTCCCATGTTTCTTTCCCTTGCAGGACGCACCGACATGCGGCTGGAGTGGCCAGGCAAAACACGGGGAGTGGAGAGCAAAGTCCCAGTGCCAGGAGCCGGCACCGGCAGCAGGCCAAGAGCACGCAGCATGCCAGCATGGCCAACGGCACGGCCAATGGCACAGGTGAACCAGCGATGTGGGAGGTGCAGGGGGCAGAGCTCGGGGCTGCGTTCTGTGGGAGAAAATTCTGCTGAGATAACGGATCTTGTACCGCCTGGGAATTTCCTCCCTGTGAATTGGTGGATTTTTATTGATTTTGCTTTTGATAAGATGGGCAGCTCCACGGAGTGCACTGGTAGGATCTGTTCTGCCTGTCATGAATAATTTCTGTGGCTCCTCTCTGGAGTCTCCCTGACAAAAAAATACTGCGTCCAGCTCTAGGTTGTTACAAGGATACTGGAACAGCAACGTCACTGGTGCTGCAGCAAGGAGGACGGCTATCACAGCTGAGTGGACTTTTTTCAGGGTTGGGAGCGTTCAGTTGAATTTGCCCTGAAAACGTCTGAAATTTGTCTCTGAAAATGTTTTGAGCTCTTTGCCCGCCAAAGTGGGGAAGAGCAGCTGTCTTGTCGAGCACCAGAGAAGGCACAAACCCACCTCTCAAGGGGGCTGATTCTTATGCCAACGGGTATTTCTAGAAGGGTTTCTCTTGTCTTCTCTTGGGTTTGTCCACCAAGCCATCCATACCTTGTAGAGTGGGGACTGGGACCTGCTGAGTGCCTGACTACGAAGCTACAAGTGGTTTATCTGTTTTCCTTCTCTGGCTCCATGGAGCTGGCCGAGCACTGTGGCATCTCCTGCTCCCCTGCGCTGCTTTTGCAGGCAGCGCTGTCCTTTCTTTTGCTTTTATCGGAGACCTGGAAGGAGAAGCAGAGTGCTTTGTTTCGGGTAGAAGGAAATGTTTTGTTCAACCCAAAAGGAAGACTTTTTTTCCTTTTTCCATTTCATTGGAAAAAACCTGGAGCAAGGCAATTTCAATTTTGCCAAAACCCATTTTGGGAGGGAGATGGGGGAGCGGAAGGCTGACGTGAAATGCTGCCTTTCAGCTGTTGCTCTTGGTCTGTGCTCCTCTCCGTGGGGCTGCGGCTCGTCTCTGCCTGTTCGGTGCAGCGCTGTACTGGGAGCGAATGCTGTGCGGTGTCCCCTGTGCCCACCCAGCTCCTCCCAGCATCCTCGCTGCGCAGGGGATGCTCCCTCGGGCTGTGGACAAGAGTTTTTGTTCCTGCGAGTACAACTTGACTCCTTGGCTTTGGTTTGTTTAAAACATGTTTTATTGGCCCGGCCCCAGCATCCCCAGTGGTTTATGACTGTGCCGTCCTCATCGCTGTTTACCGCTCACCAACCTCCGTGTCTCCTGCAAGTCCTGTCGGAGATGATTTTACACTTCAGGACAGGGAGATGAGTGTTGCGGGTGGCTGGGATTAGGGCTGGATACCCTGCCTCGCGCTCTGTGGAATGCCTCTAGAAACCATCCTCTTCCTCCTCGGTTTAGTCCATTTTGGTGACATCATGTTTTTTGAGCAGACTGTTCCAAGAACGTCCCCATTGCATTTGTCACTCACAGCTGTAATTTCATCTGACAATAAAAGGAGGTTATTTCATGGCATGTTTTCTCCTCACCACATTGCTTAGCCCTAGCTTAGTTCCCCCTGGAGCTCTTCCTCGTCAGGTGAACTGTGCACCAGCTTTTCCCCTGTTTTCCCCAGGGCTGAGATCAAACCGATCACAGCATAGTTACCTGGGTTATTCTGCAGGTTCCCTTTGGAGATTGGCACAGCGTGTCTGAAGCTTCTAAAATTGCCCTTTCCAAGCCTTGCTAGAAATGGGTAGCAGAGACCTCACCCGAGTCTTGCAGGGCTCCGGTGGAAGCCGCTCTGAGCCTGCTGACTGGGAAAGCTTCATGGCCTGTAGAGGCTGCCTGAGGGGCTCCTTTAACGCTGATGCCGTGTACCAAGATTCCTCTGGTGCTGGAGGATGCTGCCCTGCTTCCCTCCAGCCTCAAAGCAAAAGCGTCCCGAGCAGCCTGCCTCTGCCTCTGAACTACAGAGCGTCTGTAGTTCTTCAGTCTCCTGTCTGGGGGGGTTTATACTGTTGTGAGGTGTTTTCCCACGATACTTCTACACACTTGGGCTTGTAGACACAGATACTGCCCTTACAGCTCTAACTTGTGGAGCTCTGTGTACATCCCTTACTTCTTTGTTACTTGTTTGTTTTTAATGCTTTTGCTTTGCCGCTGAAGCCAGCATGTCTTGTAGCGAACGTTATCCTCTGCTGGACTGCCAAGTCTTGGGGTTTTTTGGCTATCTAATAAATATTTGTCAAACAAATTCCCTTTCATTTTTTTTTTTTGGTCTGCATTTTCCTCCTCATCAATTTTCTTTGTGACTTTCCTTTGCTCTGTCTCTTCCCCTTCCCTTTTCCAAAAGTTCAGTGGAATCCAGCAACGTTTAGCTCGTACCAGTGCAGCCGCTGACTCGCTGAGCCTGGGCGGGACACTGTGCCAGCCCTTTCTGAGCTCCTGCTGTCACCTGAATTCCCATCAGGCATGCAGCATGTTTGCAAGCCTCGGAAGAGATACTGACCACAAATGCAAAGCACCCTCTGCTTTTGTCTTGGGACAAAAGGCAGTGGCGGTGGCTCACAGAGGGATCTGACTGCTGGGTGAAGGAGGGGCTGCCTTTGCTGCAGGCTGGGAGCACCGTGAGTCCCGTGCTTGGGTGGTAGCGGCTGCCACCCACCATGTGCTCTGCTTCCAGGGCTGCGCGGTGTGGTAGATCAGCTGCGCCCCCCATTACCCTTTCTGGGTGCTAATCTATGCCCTCTGCCTTTCCAGTGAACGGAGATGCAGCGGGTGCTGCGGACATCGAAGAGGAAAGGCCAGCAGTGGGAGTGACCGTACCGACCGTGGCAGCGTCGAGCGTGGCTGACAGCTCCGTCGCTCCTGCCCTTCCTGCCCTGACCAGCTCTGGAGAGGCAGAAGAGGCAGCCTCCGGCTCCAGCGCCCCACCGGCCCGGGCAGCGGTGCTAGCCCTGGATGCTCTGCCCCCCGGGTAAGCTCTGCCTTCTGCTTGATGCTTTCCTTCGCCTGATAGAGCCAGCACGACAGTGCCTGTGGCCCTCAGAGAGGGAGGCATGGCCCTGGAAGGATGGCTGGGCGACACGAGCAAACTGGGGCACTGCTGTGTGCTGGAAGAAGAGGATGTTTGAGGGAGGGGGCTGTGCTGTACCAGGAGTCGGTGGAAATGGTGCTCAGGAGAGCACCTGGGAGCACCGTGTCCCAGCTGTGCCCCTGCTCCCCTGGCACAGCCTCTCCTCCCTGGTCCGAGCCGTCTGGTCTGTGTCTGTGCTGCGGGCCCCTCTCTCCTCCTCTGGGCCGGGGTCTGATCTGTGACTGCTCTGGGGTAATAAACAGTGAATCGCGTCTCTGCGGCAAGCAGCCTCTCGGTGCCCGTGCCCAGGGGAGCAGCAGAGTCCTCTGCTCTGCTGGGGCCGCTGAAGGGGCCAGTCGGAGGAAGATGCACGAGGGAGTGAGCGTGGATTTCCAGGGAGCTCCCTCTGAGCGGGAGGGCACAAACCTGCGCTGCAGAGACACTGTGGAGGCATTGGCCACTTTGGCCACTGCTGGGGGGAGGTGGGCAGGACCCTCGCATAGCTGTGCCCGTTGGTCTCCCTGCCGCAGATGCTCCGCACCCTCCTCCCCTGTGGGACGTGGGGAAGGGGCTGGGAGGAGAGCTGGGGCCGGCCGAGCCCTGGGCTCGCTGGCTCTTGGTGGGGGCGGCGGGTGGGCTCTGGGCTCAGCCCCCCTTCCTGCTGCAGCTGGGTCCTTCTCCCCTTGCATTTCAGACACCTCTAATTCTGGACTGAAAACGCAAAGCGGCGAGGCGGGGGGATTGAAAATGGCTTGTGTTTCGTATGAAGGGAGCTGTTTATTTTCCTTTGGCTGAGGCGATGCCTGGAAGGTCAGGGCCTCGCTCGTGTGTCAGTCACAGGTAATTAGGGTTAACGGCTCAGTGTGCCTTTATGCGGGGTGTGTGAGGGTTTCTGTTCTCTGGCCTGGGCGCTTCCTGTTTCCAGGCAGCTGGAAAAGTCCAGTGCTCTGAAAAAGGTCTTTATTCCAGCCAGAGCTTGTGCCCCTTTCTGCTCCTACCAGGTAGACTGAAGGTCTCCTTCTCCCCACCTCTGCACGGCCCCAGGTGGAAGCACGCCGTTTCTTTCCCGGGGCGGAGAGGAGCCTGCGGGTATCTCCCGACCAGGTCTTCCGGAGGTTGGGGAGGTTGCAAGCCCTGCTTGCTAAGACATGCTGGACTTGCATTTACCTGGTCCAGCTGGGTGGAAGGGTGGCCTGTGTCCTCCCTGTGCCTGTCTCCTTGCGGTGCTCACGCATCAGAAAATCACGCAGGTCGGAGCGGGGAGGAGGGTAAAACTGTTGTGCTTTGGGAGACGGCTGGAGAAGAACAGTGGAGGTGTAGCAAGCTGTCTTCCAGGCTGAGCCTGCGGAATTTGGATCTCTGGAGACACCTTTGATTAGCGCCTCGTGTATCTCTCCCTCCCTGTCCTGACCGTAGGATCTGTAGTGGGGAAAGAGGGCAGCAACGCTCTTGTGCGTGCTGTCCGAGTTACACGCTCGTCCTGGGCTGGCTTGGGTAGCACTTGACCTGCTTGGTCAGGTGGAGACCAAGTATGAAGGCCTTCGCTGGTGAAGGAGAGCGGAGAATTGAGTCTGTTGAGGTCTCCATGGCGTGAGCCCTGCCCTGAGAGCAGCAAGACCAGGCTCTGGGCTAACGGGGACTTGCACAAACAGGAATTTGATAAACAGGGATTGCACAAAACGCTGTGGCCCTGGGGTGGTACCACTGAGTTTCTGCGGATCCCTTGAGACCTGATCTAGGGCAGCTGATTTTTGGCCGGCTCACCACACCAGGGCATTGCTTTAACTCGTGGTTTGGGGCCCAGCTCGGGAGGTGGGGATGCGGCTGGCTGGGCTGGTGGAGGCAGCGACGTCTCAGGCAGAAGGGACGCAGATGAAACCAGGCCGCTTCAGCTCTGGCAGCAGCGTGCTCCGCAGAAAGCGGTGCGGGCTGGCCCCGGGCTGGCCCGGCTCCTGCAGGGATGGCTGTGCAGAGTGCTGCGGGGTGATCGATTTTGCTTTGCCGCTTGCGGGAGCGACGTCCTCTGCAGAGCTGCTGGTCGCTCTGGCGCTGGAAAGCTGGAAAGCCAGCTTGTTCCTCCTGCTTTCCGCAGGAGCCCTGCCTCATTCTCCACGAGCCTCCTTTCATCCGTGGGAGCATGGAGAGCACTCTTGTTCGGCTTCCCTTCAGCCTCTGGAGGGGTGGCAGCTTTTCCTAGCTGTGTGCGGAGCCCCAGCCTCCCTGCTCGCGCCAGGCTCCGTGCAGATGGAGTCAGGAGCGGCTGGGTTCATGTGGGGATTCAGAGCTATTTATTCTGCTCAGATAGCTGTCTCTGAACATCTGCACCAGATGTGGCGGGCACAAAGGCATCTCTCATATAACTGGGAGTCTGTTCTAGGGGCTGGAGGGTGCTGGAAGGTGTTCTGAATAATTCCAGCCCCGGCAGTGCCTAGAACCTCCTTCACATCCTCCTGGCTTGGGCAGAGCATGCTTCCTTGCGAAGCCAGGGAGCGTGTGTGGCACAGGAGCGGCCGGTCACAGCTCTCGAGGCCTTCGGCGCGGGGTCCTGGTTCTCACGTAGGGGTTTCCGAGTGGACCGATAGCGAAAAGGGGGAGGGCACAAGAGCCGCTGGCTCCTGCATCTGGTTCCTATCAGTGATGATCCTGCGCGGGGGACAGACGGTCGTTAGCGCGGTGTGTGTACACAGCGCTGTCTCGCCCGTACAAAGAGGTACATTATGCTGCCTGGCAGAAGGCATGGGGCTGTGGTTTCTTACATAAGGAGGGCGTTTTGTTTGGACTGCAGGGTTGCCTCAGCACCGCCACTTCGCACCGTCCCTGTATCCGCGGCCGTTGCAAGCCTTGCAGGCAGTCGGAGGGGAGCTAGCAGGGGCCGACACGCCGCGTGCTTCGTGCTTGCAGCACCGGTGCATGTGGGTGAGAGCTCCCACCATCTAGCACTTGCTAAACCACTGGCTTTCCTTGCTGGTGGCGATGTGGCAGCGGGCATGGGGGAGGAACGCCTCTGGCTCCCCAGAGGACGAGCCTGTTGTGCATCTCCCTGAGCTGTCCCCTGTGGGACCGCAGACGGGATGCAGGGAAGCTTGAAAAGGCTGTGAAGAGCTGGGCAAGGTGGTCTGAGCACAGGCGTGCTGCCCCCAGTGCCCCTGTTCCTGAGGCCATTGCTGTGTGTCAGCAATAATAGCAGTTGGTCCCAGCTTGCTCTTTAACAGCGGTGGTTTGCTGCTCGCAGGGCGAGGCAGCCCTCAGCAAATTCACATTTCGGATCACAGGGAGCTGCCGGCCCGAGGAGCACGTGCGCTTGTCAGCTGTTTGTACAGGGTGTGAGACAGGGACGGTGGGCATAAATCAGCCGCTACCGGAGCTCTCCCCAGTCCTCCGTGGCTCTTTGCGATCATGAGGGCACCCAGAGGGGTATCTGAGGGATCCAGAAACCCTCTGCCCTCGAGGAGTCCTCATCGTGAGATTTCTGGTCTCTACAGCCACAGAAACGGTACCTGGGGGCTTGAGAGCCTCTTGCATAAAGGACTTCCAAGTCGTCAGAGCCATATTGATCAGAGAACCTGTTGTCAATGCTTTTGGAGGACCTGTCTCCTCTAGTAATTACTGCTGGCACCACTGGTTGTGTGTGCACAAGGCTATGGTCCCGTTCATCTCTGCAGCACCACAAGTCAGCGTGGGCAGAACGGGTGACCATCTGGCTGGGGTTGTCCTCACCTGGAAGCGTGTGGTGCTGCGGCCTCTAGATCCGCCCAAAGGAGGCTGTTAGGTACAACTGACCTCGGAAAGGCGACGCTTAAAGGGTTTTCGCAGGATGCTGACTCCTGCAAAGTCTCATGAGTGGAATTGCGCCTTGTAGTTTTGTTTGCGAATAGCGTTCCTCCACCCGAGCCTTGTGCCGGACCCGTATCTGGTTGTGGGTGGCGATCTGAAGTGCCTGCAGCGGGCAGCTCTCCGGCCGGCGGCACTTCCACAGCCCTGCCTTCTCCCTGAAGATGCCCAGGCGCCTTCTGCTGTCCATCTCATGGGGTGGACGTGCTTATGTCTTTAAGAAATCCCAGCCGTGCTGATTTTCTCTTTAGAGATTTCAATCTTTCAGCTGTCCCGGTGCTTTTATGCCTATGACGCACCGAGTTCATCACTAGTGAACAGGAAACTCCAGGCGTTTCCCCTCTGACAACGCCTAACGCTGCCCAGGGGTAACCCAGGAAAAGGGCTGACCGCCGGGTGGGGAAACAAAGACTTCTTGATCCCAGAACGGCACCGGGTAGTGCCGGCTCTGCTCTCACGTGGTCACTCTTCCGGGTGGTGTTATGCTTGGCACCCCCTCCCTGTCGAAGGTGTACAGATGCAGTAGGTCCTGCCTTGGACTCTTTCAATCGGAGATAACCACTGGTGGCCCTAGACCTGCTCTAGGGATGAGAAGGATTCAGTGCTGCTGATGGGTAGCTTTTACCTGCAGATGTTACCTGGTCTCTGCATACGCCTTAAGTTGGCAGTGCTTTTGAGAAGCCCATAGGAGCGAAGCCAACAGCTCTGATTTGGGTTAGGCAATCTCTCTGCTAAATCCTGAGCCTGGCATTCACGTTCCCCTCCTGCTTTTGGGGAACTGGCTCTTACCTCGGAGCGCAGCGTTGCCTTCCGCCCGGGGCAGAGGTTTTTCAGGCTGCCCGCACGGCTGCTGGACCGCTGGGGTCCCCAGCTGACGGCACGCTGCCAGGGCTTGGGAACGTGGCTGAAGCTCTCCCCGTTTCTGCCTTCCCACCTCTTTTGAGGGCGGTCTCGAGGCTGCCATGCACGCAACCTGTGGTTGCAGCAGATCTGTGGTGGTGGCTGAGGTCACTGTTCGGTGGTTTCATTGTCCCCCGGGAGGTCTGAGGATGAGCAGGAGCGGTGTAAGCCCAGGCGACGGGGCATTAGCGCTCAGCGTGTCTCCTCCTTAAACGCTTCTTGCTTTCTGCAAGCCCAGATTTCTTCCCTTGCTGTCACAACAGAAGCCGGTATATTAATTTCCTAGGGCTTTTTGTGATTAATTAAGGCTGAAGATTGAATTGGGAGGGAGACCTGTGGGAGCAGAAGTGTGGCAGGAGAACACTTTATCTGTCAGCAGCTGCTGGCTCGCCTCTCTCCGTTGCAGAATAAAAGCTGACAGGAAAGCACGGTGCTCCTCGGAGCTTTTACCTTAGCCAGGGCTTAAACTTTCATGAATGAATTAAGGCAAAGAGTGGTTTTCAGTGTAGCCGTGTAAAGCCAGGCCTCCCTATCGCACCGACTCCCCTTAGGGACCACCTCCGAACTGAGGGCCTTGTGGCCACGCGATGTCTTTAAGCGGTATCTGTCAGCAGCGAGCAGGAGGGCTGCCAAGGAGAAAAAACTCAGCCCCAGCCCAAATTCAAAGGCCCCCCTTTAAAGGCGCATTGAGAGAAACCAAACAAAAACTACATCAAAAACTCACAGGACATAAAACTGACCTTGTGTGAAATCCTATGCCGACCCTCCTACTTTCTGGAGGAAATTAGGAATTTATGCTCGAAATGATGCCTGCTTTCAGAAAGCAGGCTGCTGCAGCACGTCTCTGATCGTCTTGATCTAGCAAGCCGAGCAACTGCCCTGTAGACCTGGTGTCATTCTTCATTTTAAATAAAGGTTAGCATGCTGTAGCTAAGCAATGCGAGGGGGTAGGCTTGCTAATCCACCAGATGCAGTGCTCTGGACATTCTTGGTGATAAGGTGACTATTAATTATTCACAGCTCTCTGATCCCTGAGGGAGGCTTGCTGCACAGCTACAGTCCGAGTCTAAGGGCACACGTGCAAACGGTTTTCCTAGGGAGGCTGTTCGGGCACGATTTAAAGTAGACGAAGGTGTCTGCGAAGTGTCTTGGTCCCACGCGTAGCAAGGCTCCGGCTCTCGCTGCCCTCCAGGTGCAGAGGCTGAGGCTGCTGGATCCGGGTCACTTGTTCCAGCCGAACCCCTTGGCTTCACCTCTGTGTTTGAGGAGAGGTCAGGCGCTGTCTTGTCTGCCTCGGGTTTCCTCCTCGTCCCCTGCTGAGGGGTGCCGCTCTCCCCAGCTGGCCCTGGAGCGGTGGGTGGTGCGGCAGGCGCCCGCGGAGCCCTGCAGCGGAGGCACGCCGCTCTGGCTGGCATCGCAGAGGGCAGCTTGTTTTGGTAGCTCCACCTCAGCCGGGGTTCGGTCTCTGTGCTAGCAAGTATCAACTAGATGACCTCTAAAGGTCCCTTCCAACCTAAACCATGCTATGAACTGACCTATGACTTTTTTCTTTCTTGCAGGTGGGAACAGCGAGAGCTGCCTAATGGTAGAGTCTACTATGTAGACCATAACAACAAGACCACCACGTGGGAGAGACCCCTTCCGCCAGGGTAAGGGGCTCTGGGGGCAGCTGGCATCTCACGTACTGAACTAACTTGTTGTATCAGATGCGTGGGAGCCTGCACAAAAGGAGAGAAGTGAATTGGTAGCAGGAAGGTCTTTTCCTTCCTAAAAAGAAATGCGATGAGATGACCAAGTGTTCACTGGCCTGAGAGCACACCCTGTATCCTCAGAACGGTCTTTTCAGCATTTGTAAAAAGGAACAAGCTTTCCAATCTGTTGCGTTTCAGCCTCTGTTAGAGGATTTTTTTTGTTTTGTTTTGTTTAAACAGTCCATGGAAATATCTGCACACTTGAGCAGCAGTGCAACCGCCTGTGGGCAGAGCAGACGGGGGGGCCTTTGGGATGGGGTGCCGGCAGGTCCCCCCAAGGACCAGGAGAAGGGAGGGGGTGGGCCTCGTCACCTGGAAAAACAGATGCTTCTAGATGAGGACTGAGCGAACAGGAACAGGCACGCTCAGCGTGCCCCAAACCTGGAGCCGGACCCTCGGCTCTCTCAGAGGGGCCTCTCATGTTCTCAGCCGTGTTGGGGTCTGCTTGTGCTCAGGAGGATCCTGCTCAGCTCCGTGAGGCCTGCGGGGAACACTCTGCACAACTCACCTCCAGGAGGGCCATGTTTTCATTTGCAGGAGTAAGCAGCCTTCAGGTCATAAAGGCTGTACACAGCCCTGGGGCTTTCCAGCTTGTTGAATTCTCACCTCTTTGTGCTCCTAAAGGCAGAGGAGACTGTATAGCCAAACTGCTGTTGTTCTCTAGACTGAGTTTGTTCAAGGCTGGAATGACTGAAGTGTGCTTTAACCGCCAGCGTAATGTGTGAAAGTGAAATACAAACCCGTCCTGTTTTCCTCCACGGGAGCCTCCAGGTTCCTGTGGGCACGCACTGCCTTCAGTTAAGCTGTGATCTCTGCAGCTGCTTTCTGATCCTACGACACCTTGAAATCTGGTGTTAAAAGGGGGAGGCTGTTACCTGGAAAGGTAGGTTTGGAGTAGCCCAGGTGTGCTCCTTCCCTCCTGCACATGTCTTCAGCCCAGTGCCTTGCCTCTCTCGGAGGTCAGCTGTCTTGGAGGAATGCTTACGGCATCCTGGTGTGAACTCTGCTGGTGCCTAGGCATCCCATCTAGGCTTCACGTGCCCTTGCAGGGAGGTGCTTCAAGTCTTTCGTACTTCCTTCTGGTGGATCTTTGTCCACAAGAGCCCCTCTGGCTGTGAAACTGGTGGTTATGCTGGAGCTGGGAGTGGAGCGCTTGTGTTAAAGGGTATCTTAGGCTTGTGAGAGGAGCCAGAGAGCAAGTGTCTGAAGTCAGCCTGTAGTGTCAGAGTGAAATGAAAAACTACGGCCTTCATAGCAGGACCCATGGGCCCTGGCAGCTCTCGGCTATTTCTCCCTTCTCTGAGCTGCTTTTCTCACCTGCGTTTCTGAGAGGCAGAACTCGGCCACAAATCCTTTCCTGAGCTGTTGCATGGGGAGCACAGGGGGAGTGTGGCAGCTGGGGAAGTGGCTCACGACCCAGTGCTCCTCTCGGTCACCGTCAGCACGTTCTGGGGCAGCAGCTGGATATTCAGAAGCTGCTGGTGCACGTCCAGACTGCAGAGGCAGCCCTCGGGCGAGGGCAATGGGAGGCTCCTCGGTGTAGGACCATGGCGTGTGCCTTCTGCTGTGCCTCCCAACCTCTCCAGGGTTTCTTTCTGCTGCCTTCACACCAGCATTAGTGCTGAGCTGCCGCACGGCAGCTGGAGGCACCTGCCAGCAGGACCTGCTGAGCTGCCTGAGGACAGACAGTGACATCTTCCTCTGGTGTTCCCAGGTGGGAGAAGCGTGTGGATCCTCGAGGCAGGTATTACTATGTGGACCACAACACCCGGACCACTACGTGGCAGCGCCCCACGGCTGAGTATGTCAGGAACTATGAGCAGTGGCAGTCCCAGCGAAACCAGCTCCAAGGAGCCATGCAGCAGTTCAGCCAAAGATTCCTGTACCAGGTGAGAGCCAGGGGCTGTGGTGGTGCTGATCTCACCCGGCTCTCCCACTGGCCTCGCCTGGGCTGGCCTGGGAGACTCTGAGCACGGGGAGGTGCTCTCTGGGCTGCGTGGGGTCTGTCGGCTCGGTAAGCTCAGCAGAGCAGTGCTCGGACAGGAGAGCCCACGAGCTCCTCTGCTGCATGCTGAGAACCCCATGGGAGCAACTTTCTTTTTATAAAACAGCCTGCATGGCCCTGAAGGGTGGTGGGAGGTGTCCTCAGCAGCCTGTCCCCAGTGGCCCTTCAGTGCCAGCGTGGCTAGGCACACACTTTCTCCCATGGCTCCTGTCAGCCAAGCCTTGCTGCTTACCTGCGAGGCTTGCAGGACTTGCTGCGTGCTGTGGGAGCTGGGCATATGCTGAGGAAGCTGTGGGAGCCTGGTCTGTAGCAGGAGGGGAGGCTCTTGGGGCTGAGCTTGTCCCTCCCCAAGTCTCCGTTGGACTGAGGACAGCACGTTGGGTCCTGGGTGGCAACAGGAGTCAGCAGCGGTAGCTGCAGCCCCAGGGTACAAGTGCTGGCATGGTGAGGGCTGCAAGAGCCAGGGCACAGGGAACAAGCGCTGCTGGGCTCAGCGAGCTTCCTCCTGCTTTCTCTGCTTCCCCTCGTTCCTGGTTTGGGCTGCGTAGCTGCATTCCCTTGCTCAGGGAATGATCTCTCAACAGCCCTGCAGAATGATAGCCCCTGGGCAGAGACCACTCGTGTCCTGGTCTTGCCTCTTCTGCCGGAGCTGGGACCCGGCTTCCAGCGGTGGCAAGCACCCTCTGATAACCAGGACCGTGCTGGCAGCCGTTGTGCTGCAGGGTGAGCAGGGCTTGGGAGAGAGCCAGGCTGGAGTGTGTCCACCTCCCGGAGCAGCGATATCCCAATGCTCTCCGCCGTCAGCCGGCCACGTGCCTCGCAGAGGCTGTGCCACGGTGTAAAACACGGCTCTTGCCAGAAGGCGGGGAGGTCTGGTGGGGCAGGTGTGGAGTGAAGGTGGGCAGAGCAGGGTGACCAGCCTCCCACTGACGTTTAGCTCCTCTCGGAGAAAGCCAGGAGGCTGACGTGTCCCAGCAGCGCTGCTAGCGCTGGTGAAAGCTCTGTGCTCCAGCAAGGAGCTCAGATGCTCTCTGGGAGGGGATGTAGAGTCCATCCTCCAGTGCTGCTCTGCATGAGATGCAACCAGGGCTGCTCCCTGGGGGTGCGGGAGGCTGCTCTGCCCCTTTCTCCCCCCCTGCCCGTCTCTCCCCGGACAGCTCGCCAGCCCTTCCAAGCCTCACGGCAGGAGCTGGAACATCATGGCTCTGCTGCCCTCCGCCCGCCTGCGCTCCTGGGCACGCCGTTCGCAGGACTGCTGCAGAGGGGTGCGCGGGAGGGGGCTTCCACTGGAGGCCGAGCGGGGCTCCTGGCCTGTCGCTCGCTCGCGTCTGCGCCAGCGCCAGCCTTGGAGCTGCTCCAGTGCTGCGCGACTCGCCCTGGCCGGGCTCCGTGGAGCGCAGAGGGAGGGACTCGTGCTCCAAATTTAGCCTGATGGAACGATTGTACTTTTTGTTTCAAGCTCTCTGCTGCCAGTGGCGATGGCTCCTGCTCTGCCTCCTTCCCCGCAGGGGATTTCTGCTTTGCCTTGCCTCCCAACCCCAGCATCCACCTGCCCTCCTTGCCGGGAGAGGAAGGTGGGGAGGCGATGACAGCGCTGCAGCCCTGGGCGATGCAGAGCTCTCTCCGCAGCCCCCGGGGGAAGCCGCAGCTCAGGGGGCCGGGGGCCGGCCAGGGACCGCTCTGCCAGCACGCGCCTCGGCGCCGCAGGGCTCCCCGGGCTGCGCCTGCACGCAGCATCCCTTGCACTGAGGGGCCTCGCCAGCACGAGGGGCCGGCTTGTTCCCAGAGTCTGCGGAGGGCTGGCTCACCAGAGCTCTGCGCCGGGCTCTCGTGTCTCTGTCCTGTTAGATTTAATTAGTTATTTTTAGGCCACAGTGAGGCCGTAGCTCTGGATGTGCCTCGGCCGCATCTCTGGCCAGCTTGTCTGGGTGGGGAGGGAGCGGAGACTGCCCCAAGCCCGAGGCACGCCGTGCCGGGCTGGCCGCTGCCGGGGCAGTGCCTCCGGTGCCCAGTCCTGGCGCACGGGGTCGGGTACAAGAGACGAAGCTCGGAGAGGCACCGACTGTGCCAGCCCCGTCCCTGACGTGCCCCAGGACATCCCCGGGGCGCTGGGCTGCCGTGGGGCACCCCGAGTGCTGGAGCCTGGCGCCCCGGACGGCAGCCGTGCCTGGGCCTGGGGCTGCCTCCTGCTCCCGGGCGGGAGGGACGGGAGGGACGGGCTGCGGGCGGCATTTCCCGGGCCGCGCTGACTCCCGTCCCCAGCCCAGCGCCGAGGGCTGCGACGCCGGCCTCCCCCCAGCAGCTGGGTTTCAGGAGGTGCAATGAAAATGCCTTTTCGGTAACAATGCGTTTCTTATTTAACCATTAAAAGCATTCGCAGGCCTCCGTCTCCCTTGAACCCCCGACTGTCCCCGGGGCTGCGCCTCCGTCCCCGGGGACCTCCGGCGGAGCTGGACTCGGGGGGCTCGGGCACGCCGGGGCAGCACGCCAGCCTGCTCCCCCCGTCCCGGGGCATCCCCCGGTTCAGGCTGGGTGACGGCCGCCGGCTCTTGCCCGCCCTGGGGAAGAAGAAAGGTGCTTTGTGCGGTGGCCCCCAACCTGCCGGGGGGGCGGCGGGGCGCGCAGCCGCCCGTCTGCGCGGGATGAATGCGGCCTCAGTGCGAGCGCATCCCGCACCCCGCACCCTGCCCGGGGAGGAGGGGGCCGCTGGCCCGCCAGGAAGCGCTGGGCGTGGACAGGGCTTGTGGGAATGATTTCATTGGAAAGGCCTGCGATATTTTTTCCCCTCTTGTGTGTGGTTCTTGGAGGAGGCTGGAGGTGTATCTGGTGGGGACGGCCGGCGGGAGCCGAGCAGCCGTGCACATCTGGACCCCGCCGCGCCGTCCCGCTCCCCTCCGCGCGGCACGGCCCCTGCCCCGCCGCCCCCTTGGCTGCCCTAGCCTCTGTTTAGTTTGTGCTTTTTTTTTTCTTTTTTTTTTTTTACCCCCCCCCCTTGAGTCTGCAAGTTTGTTTTTTTTCCAGTTCTCGGGGAGCCGCGGGCCAAGGGAAGGCGAGTGGGAGCCGGGGCTGCACGGCTCGCCTCTACACTCTGCTCTTCACAGGCGTCCCTGCCCTGGTTTTTATTTTGTGTTTTTGCCCTCTCTGTTGTCTCTAGTCGTCCGGTGCCCCGTCCGACAATGATCCTCTTGGTCCCCTTCCTCCTGGCTGGGGTAAGTACTGAGCCGCCTCACTTACCTGCTGCTGCGCTCGCCGGACAGCCCGCGGGGACGCTCCTCCGTCACCGGAGCGGGACCTGCCTGCCCCGTGGGGGCACGGTGCTGTCAGCAGCTCCTTTGCTCCTGTCCCTGGCATTAATGGGAGCGGTGGCTGGGGAGCCAGCGTTCCCAGTGCTCTGCTGCATGTGGGGCTGCGTCTGCCTGTGATTAGCACGATCTCTGATTTGAAATCCAGCTTTTTTTCCTTTTTTTTTTTGCCTCTTTTCCTGGAGGAGTTCCCAGTCTTTCTCAGCTACTGAATGCAGAAGTGCTTGTGGTTGTTCTTTTGGACGGGGGGAGAGGTTGGGGATCCAGCTTGTCCCTAGCCCCCTCCTCTGCTGAGCAGGGATCCGTCGTGCTGCCATGCATGCCTCCCGGGATGCTCTGCCCCACTCCGCAGCGAGGCTGGGAGCTGGCAGGAGTGGTCCTGTCCCTATGGCCAAAGCATCATCATGTGCCAGGATGCTTTGTAAGGTCCCTGTGCCATCCCCAGGGCAGAGAGAACCCCCCCCTCCGTGGCCAGAGCATCCCTGGAGAGGGCAGGCTGGGCTGCTCGTGGGCGCAGGCAGGCAGCAGATGGGCTGGGCTGTGCCAGGCAGGCAGGGAGGGCAGGAGAGGGCTTAAAACTGCCGGGAGCTTGGAGCAGGACAGAGGGGGCCCAGGCTGCTAAGGGCTCTCCAAGGGCAGGGTCTCGATGGGGTCGGTGCTGGAGCCTTTGCCGCCGTGCTGGGTGGCCAAGCACCCTGGGGTGGGGTGGGGCGGGAGTCCCTGGCATGGATGGGGTCCCCGGCATGGATGCAGTCCCGGTCATCGTACACGGGGTCTGCTGGAGCCGCGGCCTGGGGGCTGCTTCCCGCAGTGTGGGAGCGAGACGCGTCGAGGGGGGCTGCGGTGGCCGGGAGGTGACGGGGGAGCGTGCGTGCAGGGCGTCCCTGCCGGCATGGAGCAGGGCCGTGTGTGCGGGGAGTGACGCAGGCACGTGGAGGGAGGAGGTGTGTTGCGTGTGGGGAGGCAGCGAGCGCGCGTGGGCGTGCGCAGCGGGGAGGCTGGCGAGAGGCAGAGCGGTGTTGCAGGCGGGACAAGAGGGGGTGCATGGGGTGAGTGCAGGCGCCCGGGGGCTGGCGAGGTGGGGAGTGGGTGCAGGGTCACCACCGGGCCAGGGCTTGTGGTGCCCAGCCACGGCTGGGAGGCACTTGCTGTTCTGAGTGTGCAGATAGCGTCGGGAAGGGGGTGCCTGGGGAAGCGCGTGGTGCACGGCGGCTGTTGGGCAGGTGGGGAGCGTGTGCAGGAAGGGTCCTGCGCAACAGGCATGGGAGGCTGCGGGCGCAGCGAGGGGGTGAGCAGTGGTGCTGGTGTGAGTGGCGTGCCCGTCTCATGCCTGTGCGCCACGGGAAGAGGTGCGGGTGTACGCGCGTGTGCAGCACACGCCGGGAACGCGAGCTGCGCGCTGGCAGCGGGGCCGCACAGGGAGTTTGGACGTGCTTGAGTGAGGAAGCACCCGCAGATCCGCCTGGAGGGATGGTGCGTGTCCGAGGAGGGTGCGTGCGCTGCCTGCCCGGCAAGGTGTGTGGCCGAGCATGGCTCTTGTGCCAGCCTGGCAGCGTGTTGGCAGGGCCAGGCTCGGCCGTGGCACCTCCCTGCACGCCGGCCTTGGGGGCTCCAGAGAAAGCCGGCCTGTGCACGTAGAAGAAATGTAGGGTTTTCTTATCCTACTTTTTTCAAAGGTGGAACAGGGGGAGCCGGCAAACTTCTCATGAGCTGGGAAGGGGAGGGCTGTTCGGGGGAGTGCGGGTCAGCGCTGGCTAGGGCGCTCCAGCTAACGCTTCCTTTCCCTTTTCTCTTAGAGAAGAGACAGGACAATGGGCGAGTGTATTACGTGAACCACAACACGCGGACCACCCAGTGGGAAGACCCTCGCACGCAGGGGTAGGCAGCCTGCGGGGAGAGCAGGGAGGGTGCTCGCGGTTTTGGAAGGTCCATGCGACGGGCGGCCGAGCGCCAAGAGCTGGCCGTGCCGGGGGACTGAGCGGGCTGCAGTGCTGGGGAGCTAAAAGCGCCGAGAACTGCAGGCAGGGAGCAGGCAGCACTGGAGCCCAGGAGGGCTGGACACTGCAACCCTTGGCGTCGTGGGGCAGCTCTCCGGCTTGCGGGAGCCGAGGGTAGAGATGGGGAAGGCTGCAGGGCTTTCTGGGCAGAAAGAGCTGCTTTCTTCTTGCCCTGTTACCTTCCTGCAGGGCTCTGCTTGGGCTCCTGAGAGCTCTGGGTTGCGGTTCTCCAGAGCCTTGCCCTGGCTGAGGACCTGGCCCAGGTCTCCACTGAGGCCATCTCTCCTGCAGTCAGAGCGGAGCTGTAACTGTGGCCAGTCCTGGCTGTGGCTGAGAGGGCAGCCCAGGCAGGGCTTCTGTCTCGGGGTACAGGCAGGCACTCGCTAATCCCATACCAGGAATCCTTCCTTTTGCCTGGGTCCCCAAGGGCAGCAGTTTGGAGGGCCGCAGTTCAGGGTGAGAGATGCCTGAGGTGCCTGCCTGCCTGGTGACCCCTTCCTCGTTGGCAGGATGATCCAGGAGCCGCCGCTGCCGCCCGGCTGGGAAATGAAGTACACGAACGAGGGCGTGCGCTACTTCGTGGACCACAACACTCGCACCACCACCTTCAAGGACCCGCGCCCTGGATTCGAGTCTGGGTAAGTGCTGTTGGGCTGGGCCCCTCGCTCTGCAGCCGGGCTGCACGCTGGGAGCTGGGCCTCGAGATGCCTGCTAGCAGCTCGTGCCTTCTCGTGGTCGTGACATGGAGCGGGAGAAGTGGGTCAGCTTTGTTGCACACTGATTAGTGGGTTTAGGGCCTCGCATTTGGCTCTGATGGAGGTGAGCTGTGCCCCAGAGATCTTCCTCCCGCCTGGCAGGCGATGAGGCTGCTGGGGCTGGGCAGCTCGCACCAGGCAAGGCGGGGATGCTGAGCCAAGGCTGGTGCTGCTTTTGCAGGAGCAAGCAGGGTGGCTCCCCAGGGGCGTACGACCGGAGCTTTCGCTGGAAGTACCACCAGTTCCGCTTCCTCTGCCACGTGAGTAGAGCAGCCGGAGGGCTCCGGCAGCTGGGGGGCTGCTGAGCCGCAGGGCTGGATGGGTGCATGGACAGCCTGACCCCATGGGCGGGCACGGGCGAGGAGAGCCTCTGGGCCAGCCTGCACAAAGCTTTGTGTCTCTGTCTCCCTCGTAGTCCAACGCGTTGCCCAGCCATGTGAAGATCAGCGTTTCTCGACAGACGCTCTTTGAGGACTCCTTCCAGCAGGTGAGGAGGTGCCGGGGCCGCAGAGCCCGGGGAGGTGTGAGCAGCCCTCGCACCAGCCCACGGTGACGCTTCCCCTTGCTTCTCCCCAGATCATGAACATGAAGCCGTACGACCTGCGGCGCCGCCTGTACATCATCATGCGAGGAGAGGAGGGCCTGGACTACGGCGGCATTGCGAGGTGAGCGCTGGTGTGCCGGACCGTGTGCCTGCTGCTGGACAGGGCTGTGCCCTGCCTGCGGCGTGAATCCCTAAAGGGCAGTGCAGGCATGGGAGCCTGCCGGCCCCTGCACTCGGGGTCCCCAGCCTTTCTGCAGTGCCTGCTTGGGCGGAGGAGCCCAGGGGTGTTCAAATGGGAAACAGTGTGAGTTTTAGGAATGGTAGAACACCCTGAAAGCATCACACCAGCCTGTCCCTGGCACAGAGAGAGCCTGGGGACCCAGCTGGGGCTCTCCCGCCACCCCTGGGGCGTGGGGACGATGGGTTGAGCGGCCTTTTCTCCCTGCAGCCCACCTTCGCAGCCAACAGGCCCTGCAGTTTCCCAGGACAGTCGGTGTGTGCCAGGGCAGACGTGGTGTGATGCAGTTGCTGCAGCCTCCACTGCCTGCCACGAGGATGGTGTTACTGCAGAGCATGGGCTGTGTCTCAGCTGGAGGGGGGTCCCGTGTCCCCATGAGACCCCGCCGGCTCGCTCGGGGTGTCTGCCTTGGTGCTGGGCTAACACTTCCCCCTGCCTGCTGCTGCCCCGGCATTCGTGCTGCCGTGCTCTTGCCCGCTCCTCCTTTGTGGTGCCGCTGCCCCCGGCTCTGGTGCAGGGGCTCCTGCTCTCCGCCTCTCTCCGTGTCCTGCCAGTGGTTTTACCCTATGGTAGGTTACGTCATGCTGTTCTACCACAGGGTAGAACCACGGACGGGATGCCGGGGCTGCCTCTGCGTCCAAGGACTCCCGTCTCCCTGCACAGCCGGGGGAGCAAAGCCAGGACGGTACCCATCCCGCGCTGCTTTGAGCCCGGGATGGGACTCCCAGGGGAGCCTGTGCGGGGCGGTCTCGGGGGGTGTGTGCACAACAGCGTGTGAGTGTGTACGGGTGCGATAGCCTGGGTGGGACTGAGCCACGCGGTGCCTGCTGGGATCCCCGGTGCTCTGAGCGGGGCCGCTGGCAAGCCAGCGTGTTTCTCGCTGGTGTCTCCAGAAGCCCCTCACAAACCACGCACAGCACCCCTGGGGCGGAGGGCGCCCTCGCCAAGTCACACCAGGGCCCAGCGCTGGTACCGGCACCTGGTTTGTGCAGGGCGTGCTGCGGAGGCGCGTGGCTGTCTCCTCGGCTGGGGTGCAGCCCCTGGGCACCCCGGCTCCTCGAGCCGCTCGTCACCGCGCTCCCCTTTCCTCTCGCCCCAGGGAGTGGTTCTTCCTCCTGTCCCACGAGGTGCTCAACCCCATGTACTGCCTCTTCGAGTACGCTGGCAAGAACAACTACTGCCTGCAGATCAACGCTGCCTCCTCCATCAACCCTGACCACCTCACCTACTTCCGCTTCATCGGCCGCTTCATCGCCATGGTAGGAGCCCGGAGTGACACGGCGAGAGGGGTCGGGGAGGAGACGGGAGACAAGACTCTTCGGTTGCGTCCCCACACACGGAGCAGGGGCCTTGCAGGGGACGGGGGTGGTCAGCGGCCCCCGGCTCGGCACTGCTGCCCTCCTTAAGCCCCGTCTCGCGCAGATGTGGGTCCGTGGGAGATGGGCCATCAAGGGGGTGCTGCGGGGAAGGCTGCCGGGTGATGCATTTTAAATCCGGGGAATGGCTCTGGAGCCGGAGGCGACCTGGTTTCCCAGGGGCTGCAGATGTGGGTCCGTGGGAGATGGGCCATCAAGGGGGTGCTGCGGGGAAGGCTGCCGGGTGATGCATTTTAAATCCGGGGAATGGCTCTGGAGCCGGAGGCGACCTGGTTTCCCAGGGGCTGTGTGGCGGGGATGGCTCCAGGTCTTTGGCTGCCACCCCAGGTGCTGTCGGGTCTGCAGCTCTGGGAACTATTTTTAGCCACAGCAGTGTGAGATTTTCCAGCTGCCCAAGCCCCAGAGCGGCTCCTCCCGTTCGTCTCGCATTCCCCAAGGCCAACGTGCTGCAGGTCGCCCAGCCCTGGGCTGCCAGGGGGGCTGCCAGGGGCTCCCCGAGCTCGGGGAAGGGTCCCTGGCCCGCGGCCCTGCGAGGTGTGTGCGGGAGGTGGCTGCGTGCTGCTCAGGTCCCCGCTCTGTCCTGCCCTGCCCTGCCCTGAGCGTTGCAGGATACCAATAAAACCCCAGACTATTACTCACCGCTGGGCCGTTCTAGACAAGCGTCTGCATTATTTTTGGCTGCCTTTGCCTTGGGGCTCCTGGAAGCCAGGGATTCAGGGAAGCCGCAGCACAGCTCTGTTTAAACAAGTGCTCTTAATAGAGCTGTGAGGGGAGAAGGAGACGGGGTGGAATTTGCGGCGGGGAGGGGAGAGGGACTGCGAGCACACCCCACACCGGGCAAGACGCCCCTGGGCAGTGCTGTTGGGGGGAGCCCGCTCCTCCCTGCCGTGTTTGCCAGCCGGGAGCGAGTGCCGCAGCTCGGGGACCCTGGGAGCGATTCCCTTTGGCCCCGCGGCTGCCCCAGTGGTGGAGCACCGTCTCGCCCCATGGATCAGTCCTGGGGTCCCCCGTGACCCAGCATCCTCTCCCCGCCGCAGGCTCTGTATCATGGGAAGTTCATCGATACCGGCTTCACGCTGCCCTTCTACAAGCGGATGCTGAACAAGCGGCCCACGCTGAAGGACCTGGAATCCATCGACCCCGAGTTTTACAACTCCATCGTCTGGACCAAGTGAGTGCCCCGCGCTCCCTCCCGGCCCAGGGACCGTCCTGCTGCGGGGGAGGCAGCGCTCCTCCCCACGGCCCCTCGCTGCTGCTGGGTGACTCCGTCAGAAACCGCATCCCGGTGTCCTCCCACAGGGAGAACAGCCTGGAGGAGTGCGGCCTGGAGCTGTACTTCATCCAGGACATGGAGATCCTGGGCAAGGTGACCACCCACGAGCTGAAGGAGGGTGGCGAGAGCATCCGGGTGACGGAGGAGAACAAGGAGGAGTACATCATGTGAGTGGCCGTCCTGCGGCACCCGCCGGGAGCCTACCTCTGCCGGCTGCAGGGCAGTTCTGGGGTGGGAACACGGGGCTTGGGACGTGGCCGCTTCCCTGGGCTACGTGGCCTGTGACAAGTATGGGCTGGCGCGGTCGGCCGAGCTCCGCTGCGGTCTGGCTTGCTGCTGCCTGGGCAGTTGCCAGTACTTTCAGGAAAGAGGAGAGGGGAGAGAGGGTGAGGCTTCTCTCCTTGTCCTGTGGCTGCTCACCCTGCCTGTCCACTGCTGGGCTGGCTGGGGGCTGCCAGGGCTGTCTGACAGCAGGCTCTGGCTAGGGGACGTGGTTTGCACCCCTCGACCTCCTGAAGGCTGCTGGTCTGTGCTCAGGGCTGTTGGCTGCTCGTGGGTTCAGAGGCAGAGGGAGAAACCCTCTAGTGGGAATTGAGGGGAGCCCTGGTGATTTGCAGGAGCCCCTCTCCCCCTCCCCACGCGCCCCTGCGGCTCCCAGAGCCCTCCCCGCCAGGAGGAGGGATGGTGGGGGTTCCCTGTGCTGGGCTGGCAGCTCTGGCTGCCTGCTGACCACCGCCTGCCTTCCCAGGCTGCTGACGGACTGGAGGTTCACACGGGGTGTGGAGGAGCAGACCAAGGCTTTCCTGGACGGCTTCAATGAGGTGGTGCCGCTGGAGTGGCTGCGGTACTTCGATGAGAAGGAGCTGGAGGTGAGCTGCACCTGTGCTGGGACGGGGGCGCAGAGGTATTGGTGCTTCCCACCCCACCGTGGGCTGCCCTGGGAATGCCGCGGTGACGGCAGAGTGCACACAGGCTCTGCTTGCACCCTCTGCCCCTTGGCTCTGCTGATGGGGTACGGCTGCCCCAGGTGGTTGGGTCTGTGGGGTGGCTCGTTCGGTCCATTAGCAAGAAGACGTCTTGTTGGAGGCGAGAAATTCCTCCCAGGCACCTCCGTTGCCCAGTGCTGGAGACTGTGCCTTGTGAAGCCCAGCACTGGAGGAGTCAGCGCTCCGAAGCGTGGGCGCGGGGCCCTGTGGCTGTCCCCTGCTGACTGTTCCCTGTCCCCAGCTGATGCTGTGCGGCATGCAGGAGATCGACATGAACGACTGGCAGAAGAACACCATCTACCGGCACTACAACAAGAACAGCAAGCAGATCCAGTGGTTCTGGCAGGTCAGTCCCAGCATCGGCAGCACCTCCGACCTGCTCCACAGCCCTGGGATCACCCCCTGCCTCAGGCCTGGGGCAGGCAGGGCTGGCCTGGGGCCGGCAGCCTCGCAGGCTCTTGGGAAGAATGAAATACAACCTCGAGCACGTGTTCAGCAAGAAGCATTTGGCTGCGGCTGGCAGAGGCCCCGGTGGCGCCGCCGCCGAGGACAGCAGGCAGCACTTAGTGGTCAGCGTGCTTCTAGCAATAGCTGCTGCTCTCGGGCAGGATGGCAGAGGGGGTGACATGTAACAGAGCTGTGCCAGTTCAGGCTGTGCTGCTCTGTGCTGGCCAGGAGAGAAGGGGGTCAAAAATGGCTCTGAGGGAGGGCAAGGCAGGGCAGAGCTGCTCCCCAAGGCCCCTTGGGATGCGCTCGTCCCCGAGGATGTGGGACCGGAGGCGAGGGCTGGCCCGCATGCCGGGCCTGCTGCACTGCCCCGGGCTGTGTCCGAGCCGGCCGGAGGGTGAGGGGTGTTGGTGGCAGGAGCTGTGCCGCAGGACGGTGCCCCAGGCCCGGCCGGGCTGTGGGCTTGGTCGTGACGGGGATCCCACTCTCCCACCGTGTTCTTGTCGTAGGTGGTTAAAGAGATGGACAACGAGAAGAGGATCCGGCTGCTGCAGTTCGTGACGGGGACCTGCCGCCTGCCCGTCGGGGGGTTTGCAGAGCTCATCGGTGCGTGTTCGCGGGCGCTCGGCTTGGGCGAGGGGTCCTGGGGAGGCAAGCGGGGGCAGCGGCCGTGTCGGGGGGCCAGCGGGTATCCATGTCTCCGTCACAGGCTTCAAGAGAGCACATAAGCAGCGAAGCAGCTGCATCGTCTGAGCACAGCGCTTTAACCCCGTGGCGTGCTGTACCCAGATACACTCAGCCGCGAACTGTGCTGCCACAGTTAACTTCGTCAGTCCAGCTTGTAATCTCATTTTGAATGAGATCTGATGTATTCTTTTTTTATATTTAATTTTGATTTTTGTGCAACAAAGCCCCTCTTCCCGAAAACCTGTGTGGCGTAATTCTGCCTTCATCCTTCAATTTGCTACATTTTGGGGCCTGTACTAGCCTTTCCCTTACATGCCTGGAGTCAGTGGCAAGCTAACCGGCTATCTTAGCCCACTTGTTCATTCTTGCTGGCATATTAGTGCTTTTCCAGCCCCCTGGAACCTCTCCCGCATTCACAGTCTGTTAAAAAGTGACCTCAGTGACTCGGATTTCCTGAGCCAGGTCCTTTAAAGCCCTCGGATGGACCCGCTCAGTCCTGCGGGTCTACGGATAAATGCCTTTTAGCACTTGCTGTTCAACCATCCTGCTTAGAAGCCACACTGTTACCCCTCTATGCTGTGAAAGTGCTTTTCAGCTTCCTCCTTTCTCATTTTTTGTACATCCTCTGCAAAGGGGTCGGAACAGGCAGCGAGTGCTGCTATGGATTCATGCCCCGATGTGTCTCTAGGATCGTGAGGGTGTGTGACGGTGTCATCTGCTGGCTGGTGCCGTGTCAGAGGGTTTTCTTTTTCAGCTCCTGGTCGTATAATGAGATTTGCTCTGCTCATAATTAACAGGCAGCAACGGGCCCCAGAAATTCTGCATCGATAAAGTTGGCAAAGAGACGTGGCTGCCTCGGAGCCATACATGGTAAGTCATTTCTCCTTGGCCCCGTTTGGAGCACACGGGGACGAGCGCTGGCGGTCTCTGCGGGGCTGCCTGGGGCCCCGGGCGCCGTCCATCCCCTCTGCCCGCGTTCCCTCGGGACGCGGCTGCCGTTCCTGGCCGTGTGTCTCACCCCAGCTGCTGTGCGCGGCTGAGGCCTCAGGGGACCCTGCGGCGGGGAGGAGAACTGGGATTGCAGCACTACTCACAGCCTCTGCTGTCTCCCCAGCTTTAACCGTCTGGATCTCCCTCCCTACAAGAGCTACGAACAGCTGAAGGAGAAGCTGCTGTATGCGATTGAGGAGACGGAAGGATTTGGCCAGGAGTGATGGAGCTTTGGCGCTTTCCCTGGGCGGGAAGGGCCCTGGAGCGCTGCCGGCTGCGAGGTCCTGCCTGCCGGCGCCTGCGGAGCCCAGGGCCGAGCCCTCTCCGCAGGACGGTGCGCAGGCAGCTGCGGACACTGTTGCTCTTGTTCCTGTGCGCGAGATCTGCGCTAACGCAGCCCTGGGGGAAATGGGTCCGCGTTTCCTTCCCCCAAACCAGTCCCAGGTGTGATGGGGAGGTGGACGCAGAAGCCTGGCTCCGCTCGGCTCGGGAGGGGCGTGGGCTGGCGCAGAGGGGCCGGGGCGAAGCCCTGGGCCAGACAGGCAGCGCGGGGTGCTCCGAGGCTCCCCCCTCTCAGGCACAGTTAAATGAGATCTGGTTTCGGCACAGGCTCTTTTCCCCCTAGTGTTTTCTGCCTTCTCATGGCATTTTAATACGTGCAGGTGAGATGGGGAAATGGCTCTCAACCCAACTCCCGGGTCGCTTTTGGGCCCTATCCTGCACCCAGCAAAGGTAACGGGGAGCCCCTAGCCGACGCTCCTGGGGCTGATGCGCCGCACGAGGCTGGGGCGGCCCCTTCCCGTGCCAGAGCCGCAGCACCTGGCCCCAGGGCCTGGCCGACCGTGGCCGCCGCGTGTTGATCTGCGAGCGTGCGGCCCCCGTGCTGTTGTACTTAGTAGGTAAGTGGTGTGTCGCTCGGAGTTGGTGCTCTGCAGCAGCCTCGGGGCCTCCGGTCCCGCTCGGGGCACCTCTGGCCTTTGCTTGGTTCGTGGGTTCGGCCCAAACTCCCTGTGTTTCCTCTGTCGCCGGCCGGGCTGGTGGCAGGGGCTCCCACAGCTGCGGGTGAGGGCACCCTTGCCTGGGTGCCGCCTCTGCTGCTGCCCCCAGCGCACGCCGGGGCGACGGCCCCGAGCTGGCGTTGGTGTACATAGCTGTACATAAGGGAATTCTGCGGGTACAAGACACTGCAATAGCTTTTGACTGGTAACCGGATAGTTTTGTACTGCACCATCCTGCCTCAGCGACGCTGACTTCTTGTGCAATAAACGATAAGCAGCTGCCGCGGTGCGTGTCCCTGGTCGCTGCGGCCTCGGGGGGGGCTGCGCGGGGACGCGGCTGGAGGGTGGGGATGGGCACCCCGACCTTGGCAGTGGCGTCATAAATAACACACGATTTTTTCCATGCGTGCGAGGGTGAGGCTAGGCGCAGCGCTCCTGCCTGCCTGCGCCCAACCTATAATCACGCTCGGCTATAAATGTCACCAGGATGCTCTGCCAGAGCTGGCGCTGCCGCCCTGTGCCACCGTGTGAACCCCAGAGCGGCACCGGTGGAACAGCACCAGGTGCACGAGGCCAGCAGCCCCAGCCCGGCGGTGTTTAGCAAAAAATCCACCACGCGCAGGGCTGAACAAACGCACTATTCATCGCGCCCGCGGCCAGCCCGCATCCCCTCATTTTGCCATGACTTTGCTTTTCAGCAGCTGCCTCGGCTGCTTGGCTCCGTGTGTGGGTTTGGGGTGGGTTTTTTTTCCTCCCCCAAGTCCAGGCCCAGAAGAAACGCTCCGATGGCAGTGGGCAGGCTGCTGGCAGCCAGGTGCTGACGCAGCGCTTGCGTCCACCTGCAGCCCCAGGCGCGGCTCGCCCCGGCCCGGGTGGCGGCAGGGGAAGCGGTGGCAGCTTGTGCCCCATCTCGGAGCTGCTTTTTGCCTCGGCTCGAGCCAGCGCAGCGCTGCAGCGCACGTCCATCCTGCCCCTTCGGCGCAGGAGCGCAGAGCAGCGAGCTGCGCTCCCTGTCCCGTCCCGGCGTGCGACGGTGCCGCGGGGCAGGAGCGCAGGTTAGACCTGTGGCTGCCCCGGAGGTGCTGCGCAAGGGACCCGGTGCTTCCCGGGCGCTGCTCTGCCGAAAGGCCAGCCTGTTTCCGCGCCGCCACCACCGTATTAACCACAGCGCTCGCGGAGCGAGTCGAGGTGGGCAGGCAGGGCGCTGGGTGCAGCACCGACAGTCCTGGCAGGCGGCAAAGCCGGTCCCTTCGCTGGCACGGAGCTGCGGAAGCTGCAACGGCAGCGAGGTGCTGCCTGCGCCACACCGACGGGCGCCGAGGGGCCTAGGGACGGCGCAGGTAGGAGCCCGAGTAAGCGTACAGCTGGCCCCGTTACGTGAAATGGGCTAGTTGTAATGAATTAGTCCTGAAAAATGCAAATACCTATGCACACCACAAGCCTAGCATGGTAGTGACCCGACGGCTGACAGAAAACGTTCTTCACACTGTGGTCGCACCACGCAGCCTTCCCTCCGCACCAGAGCAGGATCCCATCTTCTCACCCCTCTTTCCAACCCTGCAGAGCATCGCAGAGGCCAGGAGTATAGATTTTATCTCCTTTTTAAATTTTTTTAACTGTCAGGTAACAAAACAGCCAACCCTGATCTTGTTACTGGCCAGCTAGAAAAGATAGCAAAAAACCCCAAGACTAGCCCAGCACAAAGTAGAGCTGCAAGACAGCAGCCAGGAGTAGCAGCATCCTCCTTCCGACTCACTCCACGGCCCCTCCTCAGCTCACAAATGAATCACTGCTACCAAAACAGGTCTTACGCAGTGGAAAGTCCGTGTCGGTAAGGCAAATAACTAGAACAAAGGCTAACGCAGTATGTGGTAAAAACTCCCACCTGTTGGGCTGAAAGTCCTTGAAGGAGCCCCGGGGAAGGAAGAGTGCTGCACTAAAATAAAATAAATGACAAAATCCTCCCTGGCTTTCAGCGCTTCCCTGCCCCGAGCCGAGACCCGCAGCGCCAGGCCTGCCTTCCCAGAGCCGTCTGCGTCTTGCGACAGGCGCCAGTTTGAGAAGCTCTGTCCAGCCACACAACGAAAACCACAAAAAGCAGATCCCACAGTAGAGGAAAGCAGAGCACTGACCCTGTCGGCAAGAGAAAAGAACCCAGCAGCAAAGTGATTTAGTTTACAAGATTTTTTTAATTTACAAATAAAAAAACTACACATTTTACTTTTTCTCCTTTTTCTCCTCTTTCTTGACATCACTCTTCTCCTTGTCTTTCTCCTTCTCATCTTTTCTCTCCTTTTTACTTTCTTCTTTTTCCTGTCCTTCTTTCTTCTCTGCATCCCTGTTGGCAATCTTGTTGTTAATGAGGTTGTGCAGGGCAACCACGGAACGGATGAGAGAAGCCAGGTAAACAACCACCATCTGGTCGTTGGTCTTCAGATAAAAGGCCTTGACAAACTCTTGCAGGTTGACGTCCGGTAGCAGGTTGAAGACGTCCTGGAGGTGGTAGATGATCTGGTGATTGATGGGGAGTTTGCCCATGGCTACTTTCTCTAGGTAGCTCCTGATGTCCAGAAGCTTGGAGTTCAGTCCCTTCAAGCCATGGACCTGATTTGTGATCCGCTGGGACAGAGTGCCCACCGTGGTATCCTTGATATCTCTGAAACCCCCACAACAGAAAGAATCAGCGTTAGAACGTTACTTTGCAGTCTCATTTCAGGTGGACATAGTCACTTCAGAGATCTTTAAAGCTCAAAAAGAAAGGCAGCTTGAAGCGCAGCTCAAGTACAACTGAAATGAGCGCTTCAGGCAAAGAACGAGAACAACCTGACGTAGGTTACAAAGTGTATCTGAAGTAGGCGTTGCTGTACCCTGTGGTGCGTGTACGTTCTCTTTGGAATAATATTCATAACCCCACTTAGAGGGATAGAGCAAAATAAACAACAGGATTTCTGACTGGTGCGAAGGCGCCGTGGTTTGTATAGGGTGACTGCTCTCTTTTCTTGACTGGAGAGCTACAGACCCATCAGCAACGCTCCCATTCGGTGCTGCTCTGCGAGGTACACAGGGGCTTTGATAGAACAAATATGTAGTTTTCATCATCTCGTCAGTGGGCAGACACACTTTTCCCTAGCAATGAGCGAATACGCCAAGACTGCTAAATGAATATGCTCTTAGAATTTAAGTAGCGCGTTTAACAAGATCCGCACTTCCCCCAGGAAGCTGGCACTGGGGGATGCCAGATGGATCGCGTTCACGGCTACGCAAGTCTCGTAAAAGCGCTTTCATTTTAAAGACGCTTACCGTAGCAAGTGTTCAACACCAACTTCCTCTGCCTCCTCTGCTCCAATCTCGCTAGTCACATGCTCGAACGTCTTGGAGGTCGGAGTGCCATCCTTCGAGGTGCAAGGATACAGGAGAGACGGTCAGCCCGAGCAGAGAGCCGACTGCAGGTACAAAGGTGCGCGCAAACTAGCCAGTACAGGGGTGTCACGCCCCGACAGTGGGGCAACTCACACAGCGGCACAGCCTAAGACTAACCGACGCCTGCGTGCATGACCGGATCAGGACAAGGCAACGGGGCAAATGATGGCAAAACAGAGCATCAGGGGACTGAAGCACACAGCTAAGGGGAGAAGTCTGTAACTGAATCACAGTGCCTTTTAAAAACATGGAATTTTGGATGGAGTATGAGAAACTGTACTAGTGAGACTAGCAAAGTAGTCATACACAGTCCACAAGAAATCAGAGAGGGAAGACTAATTGGATTTTTCTTGATTTAATTAGCATTACCGACAGTCACAAGCCCAGAGTTGCTAGCACTTTCTTCTTTCTTGCGTTCTGTGTAATTTTCAGTTAATGTGTTTTGCTGGTCTATCTACTGGCGGGTGGAAAGGAAAGTCTCGCTAAATATCACAATTCTTTCTTTCTTTCCTGATATAACCTCATTACATTTTGGGATGCCTTCTGTCATCCTCATATTTGTTCTCAGCCAGTTAGAAGCACATATGCAGTTCCAGGAAAAAAAACCCCAAACCCTAATATAGAGCAATCTCATTAAAATTTTAATTTATGCACTGGATATTAAGGAAGATGTTTAAAAGATTCACAGGCTGAATTTCTGAGAATTAGTTTTACCCATGTGTTTTCAAAACCGTTACCTGGACCAATATACAGCTGTAAACAGAAAGCACCACTGGGACTACTGAGAATTCACAACACTAAGAACAAATCCTGCAGATGGAAGATCTACAATTCTGGGAGCAGCTTTTTCTCTGCAGTGAGCATCTCAAAGGCAAAAGGATTGGACTTCTTTTACATATATCCAGAATGTAATTCAAATCAAACAGCTGCCAATTAAGAGCTAAAGCTGACTTACTATCTGTGTTGTTTGTCTGCACAGTGCTGCAAGCGATTAGTAAGCATTGCTCACGCCTGACCTCCCTGCTCCGCACTGGCAGGTGCATGAATGAATAAGCACGCGATTACTCAGAACACCCCTGCAAACAGGCCGGCAGGTAAAAGTGACTTCTTAAAAGTGCTCCACTCTGTGACTTCCTTCATGGCCACGGACATGACAGGAGCGGGTAAGAAGCATCTAAATCGTACGGACAGCCGGAGCTGTGGAATTCCTTAGGTCAAACAGTAATGCAGTTTTTCTTCCAAGAGCATTGGTGGATGAAAGCTCTAGTTACAAACGCTTACATTATGACTGGGACTTAACCTCTGGTTTCAGCAGATTTTGGCTGCAAGTCACAGGCTCTCACTAGTGAGTGCAACATCCCTTACGTAGGGGCAACTATGTGCAATGGGATGTGCACCTTTCAGAAGACAAGGCAACCCTAACAGCCGTCTTTTAATGGAAACCCTTCTCCTAGGAAGGCAGAGACATGTTAAATACTCACATCGTGAACTTCTTCAACTGAAATATAAGCTTCTGTGGGCAGCCCCAGGTCCTTTGGCTTCACATCAATAATCACCAACACCTTACGGAAAAAGCAAACGTTTCAGAAAACCAGGTTTCATTCAAGGACTAGAAAAAAAAACCTAAGTCAGCTCTTGACTCCACGGCAATGGTACACTGGCTGCTCAGAGGTGTTAACTTCAGGCATTGAGAAAAAACATCTATAGCTGTTTCAAAAGACTCTGATCTGAGTGCCTCAATCCTTTTACAGCTACCAGGTGTTTAACATGCTGTATCACCGATAAAAAAGGTGGGTCCAAGGGTTCCCAGATCCCTCATTTAGGAAGGGAGAAGGAAAGAAAAAAGGAGAAAGTGCCACACTTACGGAGTTAGGACAGTATCTTTTCATCAGTTCATTGATGGCGATGTCGTTCTTGTGCAGTTTAGGGCCTGTGTGGTACCAGCCGACTATTCTTTCTCTAGCTGAGCAAAACCAGAAAGGATTCTAAATCAGAATCGCATGGTAAGACGACAGCGGAAAGATTTAGGCAGAGACTGAATTAACAAATCAATGGTGAAAGTCTGATGCCTGTAGAAGATGAGTGTGAAGTAGGGGGAAATGAATCACAGAATGGTAGGGGTTGGAAGGGACCTCAAGAGTCCAACCCCCCTGCATAATGACATGGCTAGTGACAGACAGCTTGCTAATCATACCTACTTATCGTAGCTTACCAATCAGGTACGTAACTTTACGCCTAGGTTCTTAACTAAGCTGGATTGTTTCTCATTATTTATTAATTTTGAAAATACCAGGATGTGACAGCTTGAAACTCTGACATCTAAGAATGCAAAGCTTCTAGAAACGCAAACTGTATCATGAGAATGACAATTGTTCCCAGCGCTAAGAAAATTCATAGGAATTTAAGTTATGACTGAACATTCAGCTCTAAAGTCTCAAACTGACCAGGGAAGACACTTTGTAAAACAGCAGTGAGGAGCGATTAAAATCACGACTTTAATGTTCACATTCATAAAAAACTAATTTCAGGGCATGTCTGTACAAAACAGGTTATAGAGGGGAAAGCTTTTAAATTCTTCAGAAATAATGGCATTTTTGAAATCTGAATTATTCTGAAGACACAAAGCTGTCAGGAGATGGGAAAACTAATGAGGTATAAATTAATGTGTTAAGAACACAAACTACTTGCACAAATTAACCCATGGAAACCATCAGCGAAAGTGAAGCCGCACAAGGAATTAGCTGGAGTGGCTTCTGAGGCGAGCAATACGTTTTCTATCTTACTATGAATTCACTTCCCCGTACAGAGTTGTGAAAGTTTCTAGGAGAGTAACCCTCGCTGCAAGAAGACCTCAGCTTACCGTTGACCTTCTTAAACATTCCATACATGTTCTCCAGATAGTCATGGTCTAGAAACCACACAGTATCATCCTTGTCATCCTCATCAAAAGGTACTGGGAACAAAACAAAATCCCAATATTTAAGAATCCAACTTCCAGACTGAAAACGTTTATAGAAACACTGGGTTTACAATATCTTTGGCTGCTAAAGGAGAGTTTAATCAGTTTCAACTGTTCTGCAACACCGTGCTGCAGAAGCTACCCTGCAGTGCTGGTCCAGTCTCTCAGAATTACTAACAGTTTAGACCGAGGAATGAAATGCAAAGCACTCTGAGGGTTATCCTCAGTGGACAACACCAAGCATCAGAGAGAAATCCTCTCACACACAAAAGTGACTCAGTAGCATGCACTGACATTTGATATGATAATCTGAGTATCCCCGCAGACTTTATAGCTTGTTCATCAACAAGAGTCTACTTAGAGAAATGCTAGTTTTCAGCGTAGAACACGTCATCAGCACTTTTATAGCCTACTAGAACAAAGAGAAAACAACTAGTAATTTTATTAGTTAGCACACATACAGGGACACAGGCTCAGTTCTGAGAACAAGGACTGGTCTCAGTCCTTTAATTTATAAGTGTAATAAAAGCTTCATAGTTGAAAGGCTGTCAAGATTACAAAACCCCCTCTTTTTAACTCAAATGGAAAAAAGTTCCTCCAAAAACTGGAAAAAAATAGTCTACACTTGGGAGAACTCCACATAAACTGTGAAACTCCGTAAATAAACTGAGATAATTTTGCTTTGTCACAGAGTAGCCCCACTGGGAAGGAAATGATCTAACTAACACAAATGGGTCAGCAGAAGCCATGCATTCAAGAAGTACTTTTACTATCACATAGAAGTATTCAAGAGGAAACTATTTCAACGTTATTAACAATATACTTAAGAACTAGTATTTAATTAGACAAAACTTGAGGAAAAGAAGTAAAGCTAAAATATACGTTAAATCTTTACACAAGTAGGTAAGAGCTACATCAGCACGAGCGCTGCGATTTCTGTACGGCATGTTGAGACACCGATCACTCAGCAGAGGTCAGCGAGTCCATTGCAGCAAAACATCCACCAGCCTTTTAAGAGAGGTTTACATCCGCTCCCGAAACACTCCACATTGCACCACATTACAGGGAAGATGCAGCACAAGACTGGCTGGAATAGGTGTATTTTTGGCAGCAGTTAGCACTTTTCGTTTTGATATAGGCTGACTGGTACGCGACGAGAAGAATCTGTGGTCTGGCAGGGTGGCTTAAAAAAAACCCCAACGCAATTCATCTGTTAAATAATTCAGTAGGTTTGAACAAGGGTAGGACACCCGAACTCACCTGCAAAACTGTTGGACACATCTAGTATTTTCTTCTGCCACGAGCCCAGCAGCACACCAACGACTCGTTTCTGATTTCCAACTTTTCCTATTCTAAATGGAAAAAGACTGTCAGTTCCGGTGACAAAAAGCCTGATTCAGTAAAGATGGTAACAGCAGACAAGTTGTTACCTCTAATTTCTGCAAGTTAAATAAACAGTACGTGCATCGGAATGGCAGAAAAAGTGTTATGGTTGTTTGATTACCGACTTAATTTACACCTAGGAAAAAGGGTTTCGGTGCCCTCAGAACCAAACCTCGTAACCCAGCGTGGTCCAGTGCAGCTAACAGGGGGGATGTGACCCAAACCAAGCACCGCTGCAGCCTCCCCGCAGGACAATGGGCTATAAAAAAGTGAGTAAGCTCTTAAACTGCTCGGTGCCATCCACAACTCGCTTTCACAATCGCAGGCTTGTTTGCTTTGCGAGGCTTTGTTTGTTTTTTGGTTTGGTTTTTTTTTTTAAACATTAAAACTGCTTGCCAATTGGCGCAGTTAAGTGAAATTAGGCAGAAATCACGCTGGGTGTTTAGGTTTGTCCCCCTCGGCCAGCTGCGGGAGCGCACCCCGCTTCTCCCCCACAGCGCCTGAACGAGCAGGACGGTGTTCCCGAGCCCCGGGCGGGCCCGAGGAAGGGCGCTGACGGCCC